>JAPYZF010000235.1:0-156966 GCA_030523045.1 Meteorus cinctellus | reverse complement strand
CCAACCCCACACGCGAGCGAGCGTAGCGAGCGAGCAAGCACAACCCCACATGCGAGCGAGCGTAGCGAGCGAGCAAGCACAACCCCACTTGTTTTTTCTATTTTCGGAAAGTCGTGACTGGAAAAAGTTGTAGATCAACATTGTTTGTGCGATTCGGAAAGATAATTTATTATATGCAATTTATTATTGATAGAATCAAGTCTTTTTTTATGTTATTTATCCGGTTTTAATTAAAATTTCAGAGCCATTGATAAGATTGAAATCGTATTTTTATTTCATTGGGTATGTCCATTAATTCATCTTCTATACAATGCTTATCAACATCCCAAGTAAAAAAATAAATATTGTATAAAAACAAATATTCTTTCGATTACGTTTGAAAAAGATATCAGATAATTACGTAAAAATTATGATTAAAAATTCTCCACCTATTTTTCTTTAGATATTTAAATGAAAATTAACCGAAAGTAATCAAAATAAATTAAACAATCCATCAAAATCATCCTCAACCCAATACAAAAATAGTGAAAAATAAAAATACTTGAATAAAAAATAACTGACAAAATAGATGAAGGAAAAAAAGAAATTGTCTTCTAATTATACAAGAGAAATAAAATTAATTTCCATAATTAAATGTGTTCCATTTTATTAAGTGAGTTGTGGGCGCGGGCAATCACGTTTATTGTATCACTGACAATCGCTCGCGACCGATAAATATGTGGAAATGATTGAGAAATCGTTGTTAGGTATATAGGAAGCTTAAGGGGGCACTCGAGGACAAAGTATATAAACGTTGCGAGAAGGGAATATAATATAAAGGGGAAGAGAGGTGTACATATATACAGTATGGTGTGCATGGACATGGAGCAACGCCCAAACCATATAACCGGTCGTTGGCAGTCTGTCTGTGTGTCTCAGAAGCCGCGCGCACGCGAGAGAACAAGGAGAAAGAAGGAGGTGCAAGCGAGGTGGCTGGCGGTGGTCCGCCAGGAATGCAGGTCCTGCGATTATCTATTTATTTTATTAATCGATAAAAAGTTGCGAGAAACAGGTTCCGACAGCTGTGAGTCGCAGGACTCACAATCCTTCCCACCGACAATTCACTGTCCCTCTACCTCCCACTCTGCCAATTCCCAAAAGATATTTCACATCGATAAAATCATTTTTTCCCCATTCGAATTCTTTTTCATGATAAAAAAAAATATATTTTCCCAAGACATTCTAATCTACAGAGTATGTTACTCGCTACACATATACTCCCTTGATAATATATAAAAGTAAAATCATCATGAGGAATGTAGTAGTGTGTATTCCTCTCGACTCAACTCCCTGTCGACCTCGCGTCAAGCCTCCGATCTCTTCTCTCTTCTCCCGCGCGTCCCTTCCTCGCTTTCTCATGGGCATATAAGCGGAACGCGCACGCGGCTCTCCCTTTTCGTCTCTCTCATATGTGTACATACACATATGTATGTGCGTCATATTGCCCGGTGAGTTTTTTTTTGTTTGATCGGCTCCGGTACCGGCCCTCAAGGCAACCACCGTCGTTTGTGTCTCACGTACCCCGCTGTCTGTCGCTATAGCTCCCAACTTCAACTCTCACTGCAACTTCGTTGATGATCTTGCTACACTCCCACTACAAATACTCTACCTATATCCATTTGTCATATTGTATTTGCTTCACACATGGCCAGTTGTATGAATAACACTCCACACCATCAACATACTACATTCTTCATTATATTCTTGTTATTTTGTGTCTATATATAATAAATGGGTTGGCGCGTATGTGTAGGATATATTTATATCGCTTAAGCGCGATTCACTCTTAAGCCCACCGCCATGTGCGTGCGTCCGTTTCCGCGCCGAAGGTCATCCGCATCACCGGAAGTAGGCCGGCCTTGCGCACGGACGACCGTTACGCACGTTCTTCAACAGGCAACAATGACAAACACTTTACCTCAAAATTCACCTTCCTTTCATCTTAACAATACATATTTTGTTATTTCATTATTGCTATTGAATTATATTTTTATTGTTATTCTAATTTTTTCGTTATTTTTTGTTACAGAAACAATAATGCAAAATGAGTGATTGTTCTGAGTGAAGAACAAACGCTAAATAATATTTTTTGGTGGAAGTGAGCACGCGGCAGGGCGTGCGCTCATGATGCTGAGCAAAAATCCAGTGATAATTGACGACGACGAGTCACGTGACGAAGAAGACACAAGGAGAAGGATAATAACTATCAAACGAAGATTTGTCGCAAGCTGAGAATGTCAGAGCATAACGGGCCCACGGAGGGCCCGGGCTGGTGGACACCAACAGCACAATCATGGAAATCATCATCGTCTAATAATTCAGTTGCATCATCCTCAACAACAAACGCTAATAGCACCAATACAAATATCATTAATAATAACAATAATAATAATAATAATAATAATAATAGCAGCAGTAATGCATCAACTTCAACGTCTTTGCGCAGTGGTGAGGCAGGCAAGAATGTTTCAGTAACGACAATAAATGTTCCACCGTTGCCTGACATGCACGATGGTAAATATGAAATTTATACGGACGAAAAACAAGAAAGAGAAGTTTGAATTATATTAAATTTTGTACAATGCTGAAGAATGGGAGTAAAAACGATTAAATGCACGAAGGGGATTTTGTTTAGAATGTGAAAGAGTGGGTGGGTGACTTTGTGATGTTTTGATCTTGAGGCACGTTCCTTTATTGTTGGCTTTTATATATTCCTTTGGTAAATCTTGGGGTTGGTGATTATTATTACCTTCACTACTACTACAACTACTACCTGAAGTGGCTTTCTCTCGTTCATCGCCGTCGTTATCCACTTGTGGGCAAGCGTACTACACACAACTCGCACGCTTGTCGACCCTTTATATACACTCGCTTATACCCTGTAGATTTCCTCTGTGTTCCGAGCAACGCTTTGCGCCACTTCTTTATATGGGTACCTGTCAAGTTTTACAAGCGTATCAAACGGCAATTTAATGTGCATTCCATTGAGTTAAGCACTCGCTCCGAGAGTGCTTTTCGCACATCAAATATGTCCCTTGCATACATAGACTTCCAATCTTCAGCATTATTTATTTTCAATCTGCTTTTCTTTCCTTCCATTCACTTATGGTCATTAATTTATACAATTTCTAATCTATATTTATTTTTGCAGGTAAAAGTGTGAAATATTTGGGCGGTCAAAATGGCGTGACTGTATCAGTTGTATCATCATGTGGTAGCAGTCCCAGTCCTGGTATTATTGGCCATGAATCCAATTCCATTGACGATCTTGAGGATAGCGATGGTGAAGTTAGCAAAATTGATTTTCGCGGTGTGAATTTACGAACTAAAAAGAAACGCGATGGCGATAACAGTGAATCATCCACATGTTTTGATGATACACATCATCAACAACCCGAGCGACCAATGTCGTGGGAGGGAGAGTTGTCAGACCAAGAAATGTCTTCCAATACAATTACTAATCAAGATCATGAAGAAACATCGATGGAGGGTGTACAAGTTTGTGGTGCGAGTCCCGGACCGCAGGAACAAAAATTCCCAATTAAACCTGAACCGGATTTCCGATCAAGTCCTGGCGTGGCGATAAATTCACACGTTGACACATCAATGCCAATTCATACGCAGCAACAATTGCAACATCAGCAACATCAACAGCAGCAACACCAAGCACAACAACAGAGTCATCCGCAACAGCGTGAACTCGAGCAAAATCAACAGAGTGATTTGCCGCTACTCGTTGGAAAACTTCTTGGTGGATATAATAGCTCAACACCCAATCACAGTCCAGTTCTAAATCCGCGTCATCATCTAACAAAACACAGTCATACCAGATCGCAAGTTCCATCACCTGATTCCGCAATACATTCAGCCTACAGCGTTTTTTCATCACCAACGCAAAGTCCACACGCGGCTCGACATTCAGCACTTGGAGCAGGCAGTCCTGTACCCTCATCATCACTCTCACTGTCACGTCACAGTTTTAACAATTCAACTTCATCATTATCACTGTCACTGTCACATTCATTGTCGCGAAATAATTCTGACGCGTCAAGCAGTTGTTACAGCTACGGCTCACTAAGTCCGCCCACACATTCACCCGTACAGCAACCACGCCATGCCCATCCTCAACATCATCACCAAGTACCACAGGGTAGTCCTTTACACCTGCCAACAACGTCAACTAATAACACCCACCATCATTATTCAAATGCATCAAATGAACTTGGCTCCGAGGGACACTCTGAAGATCCTGAGGATTGCAAAATTCCATCAGCACCAGCGGGCATCTCAACGAGACAACAGTTAATTAACAGTCCGTGTCCGATATGCGGCGATAAAATAAGTGGATTTCACTACGGAATATTTTCTTGTGAATCGTGTAAAGGATTTTTCAAGCGCACAGTTCAAAATCGTAAGAATTATGTTTGTTTGAGGGGTGCTGGCTGTCCTGTAACTGTCGCAACGCGAAAGAAATGTCCCGCTTGTCGTTTTGATAAGTGTTTGAATATGGGAATGAAACTAGAAGCTATTAGAGAGGACAGAACACGTGGTGGTAGAAGTACGTATCAATGTACGTATACATTGCCGGCGAATCTTATTGGCAGTCCGGCTGGTAGTGTTGCTGGAGACAAAATGACCGGTGGTACTTGCAGTCCTGCACCACCTGGATCTGAACATCATCATTCCGCGCGTCATCATTGGAACCATAAAGTACAAGTTGTGCCACAATTACTCCAAGATATCATGGATGTTGAACATCTTTGGCATTATAACGATAATGATCGTGTTAATCAGGGTAATGGACCTGTTAATGTGGATCCATGTGGCTTGGGTTTAAGCGGTGAAGGAAGTAGTAATGGTAACGTTGATAGTAGGAGAGAATCGTCCAGACCTAATTCTACTGGTCCACCCCCTACCAATAATCACGAACAACCACCACCACCACCGACAAATACAGCACCTGGAAGTAATTCAAATACAAATCCAAATGGTAATTCATCACAACATCCGGATTTCCTATCAAATTTGTGCAATATCGCTGATCATCGACTTTATAAAATTGTAAAGTGGTGCAAGAGTTTGCCATTATTTAAAAATATTTCAATTGACGATCAAATATGTTTATTAATTAATTCATGGTGCGAATTACTCTTATTCTCATGCTGTTTCCGCAGCATGAGTACACCAGGTGAGATCCGTGTATCGCTTGGTAAATCAATTACACTTGAACAGGCACGACAATTGGGATTGGCGACGTGTATCGAGCGTATGCTTGCATTCACTAATAATTTACGTCGATTACGTGTTGATCAATATGAATATGTTGCCATGAAAGTGATTGTTTTATTAACGTCAGACACAAGTGAATTGAAAGAGCCAGAAAAAGTTCGTGCGTCGCAAGAAAAGGCACTTCAAGCATTACAACAGTACACAATTGCAAGGTATCCAGAAATGCCTGCAAAATTCGGTGAATTACTTCTACGAATACCCGATTTACAACGAACGTGTCAGGCTGGCAAGGAATTGCTCAGTCAAAAACGCGCAGAAGGCGAGGGCAGCTCATTTAATCTTCTTATGGAACTTTTACGTGGCGATCATTGAACATACAAACACTATAATTTATTTTTCAATCATAAGCGTGAACAGGAGATGTTTAATATCTACATTCTTCCATTCAACGTCCAATCATACGATACACATACACACAAACACGCAACAATTCGATTTCATCTGCTTATTTAGATTACATTGAGAAGCCATCACCCATCCATCCCCCGGGAATCAGGTTGTAATAAAAAATAAGAAATAGTTTTGATGAATAGGAAAAAAACAACAAACAAAATACGTCTGTTGAAAATCGTAGTCCGCAAGGAGAGTTTTTCTTCAGCTCGCGGTGAGGGAAATAAAATTTTTTCATAGATCTATTCTAGGCTGATAGACGACTTATACGATATAATATATATAAACATAAACACATTATATTACGAAAAAAATATATACATATTTTTGTTTCTATCAAAATGCTTCCATTCGGAGATGATAAAAAAAATGAAAAAGGGGGCTCGCATTCCTGCCTTGATATATTATATATATATATACATATATATATATTTATATATATATATATTATAGCAGTTTTTATTGCGATAGGGCCTAGCTCGGTTTATACATTATTGTTGTTGTAGCGTCCAAACGTGCGTTTTGGTGCAAGCGAGACTGAAATTATTAGAGGCCTATAGACTCGAATGAGTATTGAACGCACGAAAATGTAAACGAAAGTGAAGAATTATTACAATTATGAACGATAAAAATTTAATAATATCGATGATGATGATGATGACTAAATTTCTCCAATTCGCAAAAAAAAAAGATATAGATAGGGGAGATTTTTAAAAGTCGAATGTACTATTTTTTTTTAGTAGTTTGAAAAATGTTATATAAAAAAGTGGATATATTTCTTATGGTAAATTACCAGTATTTCGTACCATTTTTTTTTTCTGTTTTCTTTTTTTTTTTTTTTTGAAGTTTTTTTCTTGATATTTACTTAAAGACAAAAGCAAAGGATAATGTCTTGTGTCCCGGTAACAAAAATGTACTTAACGAAACAAACAGACAAACGTGAATGAAGTAATTTTAACGCAAGAAAAATGAAACGAAACGAATGTACTGAAAGCAGAATTTGTTTCCTTATAGAATGCTTATTATATATGGATCTAAATAGTTTTTACGTAGTCGCGTGCCTTTGCCCGAGGTGCCAATGAACAAAAAAAAAAGTAATAATTAGAAGAAAATAACAAAAAGGAATGAAACAATAATGAATTGATATAATCTCTCTCGTTCACGTCATTATTCAATTTATATCGCAAACACACAACAAAAAACACAAACGAACTCACACAAACATACATTTGTCCTCCGTTACTTGTATAATTTTGCCATTAAAAAGAATACAATTTTTTTTATTCGGCATATACAATTAAAAAATCTTTTTATTTTAGAAATTAAAATATAATCTATGGGCGTGCTTAGCGCGCTAACGAACGACCAGTTTAGATGAGGAGTATGCGTGAAAATAGTATGAAAGCACGATATATATATTTATATATATATATATACATATACATATATATTCATGAATTTATATGTATAGTGGTCGTGTTGGTTGCATGTCTTTTTATATTGCGTAGTGGTGTCTATATATATTTCACGCGCGGCGTATCGTGTGTGATACGCGTCGAGCGCGTGCGTTGTTGGCCTTTTAAGCTCGCGCGGCATTTCCAGCGATGCCGTCGCGGGCCTCTGCTAGTGATTAATAAACTTTTTTGATAAAACGTTTATGCAGTTAAATACCTATGTATGTCCCAAGAAAAGACTGCGATTTGTAAGAGAGCGTGTGAGAGAAAGAGAATATGCAAAGATGCGATGTGTGAAATCTTTCTTTCATTTTTTGTTTATATTCTCAATGTTGTTTTTTTTTTATGCTACATTTGATTAACTCAGTCGGGCCATACGCACATTCATAATGAAGTTAATTCCAAAACAAATATGCATAAATACAATGACGAGAGAAAATGTGCATTAAAATGAAACTAAATGAATAAAATGAATAAAGATATCCTGAACAAACGAAGCGGTGGAAGAGAAAGTGTAGAGGTTTCTAGTAGTAACGCTGGCGATACTTTTTTTTTCATGCAATTACATTCAGGCATAAATATTCCGAATGGAAAACTACACGTTCCATCTATTGCGACAAAATATGACAAAATGATTAGCAAAGAAAAAAATTTAATTTTGTATCAATGTATTTGCATATGTTCAAAATAGAAAGGAATTTGTTTTCTTCTAAACTGTAACAGTGAAAAAGAAATTGAAAAACTACATACTGTAATAATGACTTAGAGACTTACAGTTATGGACTTTACAAAAAAGCAGAATGAATCCGACGAAACTCTTCCCTCTTTGTATCGAGAAGTAATGAAAATTATTTTCAATTTCACGTTAAAACTTAAATGAATGAAAAATTAAAAAATGATCCAGTATTCTTGATGATGAATCAATTATTAATTGGTATTTTGAATGTTGAACGCGAGTATATATCATTATGTAATAGTTGCGTAGCGAAAGATGGGGTGTACATAAACTAGAAAGAACAAAATGATAGAATGTGAAACTGCGAAGAGACGAAAAAATCAATTATGGACACGCCAACACTTTTATTGTCTTTTTTTTTGTTTTTATTATGCTGAATGAATGTGATGATGATTATTGTAAAACAAATATGAGTATATATAGGTGATCGTACTTTTTACAATCAACAAATTCATCGAAAGTCGATGAATAAAAATATAAAGATGATATGTATGGGGTGAGAAAAAAAAAGAACAATATCTTGGAATAAGATATTTGCCTGTTAAACAAAAGTGACTATTCTATATGTTTATATTTGATAATATAGCTATTTCTACATCATTTTTAATATAAATATACTTATATATTTGCAATTTGAGTTAACAAGAATCATTTTTTATTATGTCAGAACGAATTTTGAAATAAGTCTATCGAATTTTGTTTGTAATGCTCTCGAAGGAATGAACAAAGCAGAAATCTTTGGATTTTTTTTCACAAATTTTTGTACAAGTGGTCCTTGTAACATTTCATTGTCTTCTTTTATACGAAATTAAAATTATAATTGAACATTTTTTACACAAATTTATATTGTATGTGGCGTGTAAAAAAATATCTGCCAATGAATGACAATATTTTTTCAAGTATGAGAATAAAACACCGTGTGTGTATCAAGAATAATGAAAAATCACAATATTCAATATTCGAAGAGCTTAAATACGACAGACTGTACTGACAATTCATGTAAACATAAATCCATTTATAAATATCGCTATACAATTAATAAGCATACCTTGTTACAATTTAAGAACAAGAAAAGAAAAATCAGTGCACTATTTAATGGACGAATATCCCATAATAGTAATAACATTTTCTACATACACATACTCACATATAGTATTTCTGATATCAATATGAGTCAGATGATACAACACAGCATAAAACAAAATCAAACATTAAAAACACAACAATTCGATTCGTTAACGAAAAAATCAAAAAGGATTGATGATAATAGTCGAAGTAGGAGAGAAATATAAATGAAGAACACGCTACATGATCATTTGTTACATTAATTCGAAATTAATACCTGCCTACTCAAACGGTAAGCGACACCCATAATCGTGAAATTACGATTTATAGAATGTAGTTTTATACATACATACGAATTTTCATTGCAAAATAAATCACCTTTTACAAACCCAAGTCTTCATATCCGTCCTATTATCTCAAATAGGAATTTCCTTTTTTGTCCTGTACATGTAAGATATATGAATCATTTTTTTGTTTATTCTTTTGTTTATTCATCAATGAATGATTAAGAATGGGACTAAATAATTTCTGAATTACCACCGGGATCCTAAAGTGTAGATATGATTGCATGAAATTATTATTTTACTTCAATTTTATTTCACATATTGTTATATTTTGTAGAATTTATATATTTTCAATGATATTTACAGTCCCACCCATTAATTAGCATGCAAAATAAGTCATTTCATCAACAAATTGATTGAAAGCAGAGCTGATGATGACAATTTTCGCTCTATCATAGTTGCAATTAAATTGTACTCTGCTTTGATTGTCTTTCAATTTCCAAAATTCTTCTGTGAATTCATCACAGTCAATTTCAAAATCTCTTCAATATATTAAAAATAATTAAATCTAAAATACCTAAATGTCTCTACCGCGCAAAATTCAAATATTCAAATTACGAAGCGTCAATCAAAATGTCGGCCGTTGAAATCAAAACGCGCTAAATTTTTCCTTCAGCGCCCTCTTGAAAAAACTACCATTCACAGCAACATTTCCCTAGACAACAGTGACAATTTTTATTATTATTGTGGTAAGACAAACTCATTGGAGTCTTGTGATCGAACAGCTGAACGTACAACTACGAGGAACGAATAATTTTTCGCAGTATTTCGAAAATAAATTCACATTAGAACGCCTGAACGGCGATTGAATTTCGCCAAATAATTAACAAGATTATTGTTAAATCAATCACAAAATGGCAGATCGTGCAAATATAAATCAAATGATTCCGGCATTGCCAGAAGAAAAACATGGTAATTATTTCTATGTAGATATGTTTTTATCATTTTTCACCTGACACTGCCACTCCCACTATAATCCAAAATTATCAACGTTTATTTAAAAACTTTGATTTACGCCAAAGTTTTATTAATGTCACGTGATGTGAAGAGAATTTGCAATAATTTTTTATCTCAAGAAAATTCAATATTTATTTATTTGACGTTTATTTGACAGATATGCTGGCAGCCACTAGTGTTTTACAACAACAAGCTGCAGATATTAGAAATCAGCATATTAATTGGCAATCATATCTTCAGTGAGTATTTGAAGATTCATTAATGATTTCTTGCCTTTCAGCACACTTGGGTAAAATCTGGCTTTTGAACAAACAATTTAATCCTACGAGAAAGATTTTTGTGCTATGATAGTTCCCTGATTTGGCAGAATTTGAGACTATTTTTTTTAATAGTTCCAATGTCAAAAGCATTTGGAGTATTTGATGATAATGAAAAGCATTCGAAATGATTCATTTCACATCGTTTCGAATGATACTTTGCAATCAGGGTAAACGCTGATGTGCTGTTGATTAAAGATTGAAAAGTACATTTACTACTTTTTGTAGAAGGAAAATATGTGTGGAGATGTTGATTTTATATGAAGATATTGAATTTTGGAATGTTTGAATCTCTTGGGATCAATATGGTTTTGTTTTCCGTTTGAAAGCTGAGTTTTATTCTCCCCAAGTGTTGATAAAGGAGAAAGGTCGTTATGTTAATGGAATTAATATAAATGACTGCAATTATTGATTGATGTTTTCTGTTTGCGATTCAGATCACAAATGATTTCGCAGGAAGACTATGATTTTATTGTAGCTTTCGATACAAGTGATACAGCTGCAAGAGAAGCAAAATTGAAGCAGAATCCCAATCAAGCTGCTAAAACTTTCCTTAATTTATTAGGTCATGTTTCGAAGGATCAAACGATTCAATATATTCTCACGATGATCGATGATATGCTTCAGGTATGACGATTTATAGAACAGTTGAACAATTTCATATTTCTCTGATGAATAGTTTACTTTGAAGGAGGACCGGAGTCGGGTGGAAATATTTCGTGATCATTCTACTCGTAAACGTGAGTCAGTTTGGGGACCATTCCTCAACTTGTTGAATAGACAGGATGGATTCATTATGAATATGACCTCGAGGATTATTGCAAAGCTTGCATGTTGGAGCCATGATCTCATGGAGAAAACAGATCTTCAATTTTATTTAACTTGGTTGAAGGATCAGTTGAAATTGAGCGTAAGTTCCACGGAATAACCATGAAGATTTTTATTTTATCAAGTATTGAATGGTTATTATCTGAATTATTTTGTTGCTTTTTCTTGAATCGAATAACTTTATTATTTGTTCCAGAATATATATTAGTTAATATTGTTTGTGTTAGTCCCAAATAGATATGTTAGACTTTTTAATTAACTAATGCTTTTAATGTATTTGCTTATCTGCTTTATCATAACATTTAACGAATTCATAAAATAACATTGTCATATTTTCATAAAAAATCAGCTGGGTATTTATTGGAGTTGGTTGCTAACTCGTAACGAATTCAATCTTCATCATTAACATTCTCACGTTAAATGTCTAATTTCGTTCCAAAATAAAGAATTGTCTCGCACAAAAATGAGAGTGGAAAAGTATTAATTCTACTCATGCTGTGCTGCTTTAGCGGGTTCGCGGTTTGGTGTCGTAGATAAGTTATCTTCTACGAAAACTCGGAATAGATGAATCAAATCAAGTGGGATTTTTAGTTTGAAACTGTTCAGGAGTCAAACATGCATGCTGAAGTGATACAAGATGTCAATTCTACTGAGTCTGGAGAGGCAACTCTGCTCCAAGAAATACCCAGTCCGGTTGGTTTTGTAATAACAAGTCATAAGAAATCGTAGAAAAAAAAAGTAGTTAGATATACAATCGAATGTATTTTAGGTTGATTATGATAATGGTGATATCCGCTACTAACATTCCTTGCATGTGAACTCCTCAAAATTTTTTAACCCTAGTCATATTGAATATGATGTCCTGAATTCGATGATTCATTTATTTATCTCATTGGTTTTATCCATTCCAAAACTAGAACAACGAATATATCCAATCAGTCGCAAGGTGCTTACAAATGATGTTGCGTATCGATGAATATCGTTTCGCATTTGTGTCTGTTGATGGTATTTCCACACTTCTCAGTGTTCTCTCAGGACGAGTCAATTTCCAAGTACAATACCAATTAATTTTCTGTCTTTGGGTACTCACTTTTAACCCACTTCTCGCCGAGAAAATGAACAAGTAATTTATGATCAGTTGATATTATTTACATTTTATATTTGTAATATATTCTGTTAATTCGATTATCATTTTATTTCTTCAGATTTAACGTCATCCCCATACTCGCCGACATTCTGAGCGATTCTGTCAAGGAGAAAGTGACTCGCATCATTCTCGCAGTTTTCAGAGTATGGATCATTAAACTATCACTGGGATATTACTACTGTGTGATAGCTATCCATAAACAATATTATTTTTGGTCTTTTTCAGAATTTGATTGAGAAAGTAGAAGACAAACAAGTCGCTAAGGAGCACTGCATTGCTATGGTTCAATGCAAAGTATTGAAACAGTTATCAATTCTTTGCCAACGCAAATTTGATGATGAGGATATCACTGAGGATATCGAATTCTTAAACGATCGTCTTCAACTTTCAGTACAAGATTTGAGTTCTTTCGATGAATATTCTACTCAAGTGAAATCTGGCCGCTTAGAATGGTCGCCAGTTCATAAATCGAGTAAATTTTGGCGAGAAAATGCCAGTCGATTGAATGAGAAAAATTACGAATTGCTTCGTATTCTTGTTCATTTGCTTGAGACTAGTAAAGATCCATTGGTTTTAAGTGTCGCATCATTCGATATTGGCGAGTACGTCCGACACTATCCACGTGGTAAACACGTGATAGAACAACTTGGTGGAAAACAAAGAGTGATGCAACTTCTAGGCCACGAAGATCCTAATGTTCGTTATGAGGCTTTGATAGCTGTTCAAAAATTGATGGTTCACAATTGGGAATATCTTGGAAAACAATTGGAGAAAGAACAAACGGGAAGTACTGGCGCGTCTGGTACACAAGTTCCTGCTAAAGCGTAAAATAATGAACATCAGTTGTGTCATCGGTATGAGAGTAAACCAGCACATTAAAAGTAAATGAAAAAAATTCTGCTATCAATTCGTCTATTCAAGTTATCTCTGGCTCTAATTTTCTTCCTTTCTCATCATAATTCGATGGTCACATTCCATTGTTTCTTATTAGCTTGAAACGACGATAGAATTCTCATCACCGAGAATGATAAAGCGAGGTGGAAATAAAATTCAGTCCCACCCTTCAAAATTGATGAAATGACGAGTTAACTCTCATAATTAATTGCAATTATGTGTAAATAACATGCAGAGTAACGTGTAGATATTTTTCGGCGTCGGAGACGCACAGAGAAAATAAAAAATAAAAAAGTGTCACGTTAAAAGAGTGTGAATAATGGTGACTCAAATATTATATCAATTAATTGATGGAAATATGTATTGCCCGTTGTAAGTAGTTTGAAACACGGATTGAATATGAACCCGTTCGTCAAGTATTAATGTGAAAAATAAAATGTTATATTGTATCAAGTTATTGTATTTTCCTCTTTAATTTTACGCACAACATATAACTTATTAATTACAACACATTCATTATCATCTTATCGGTGTAGAGGAGTCCATTTAGCAAGGATGGCAAAATAATGTGTAATTACCTTTTCTTAAGAAGAAATATTTATTGGCTTCATTATGTTACATATTAAGAAAATATTTTCATTTCAATTTCGTCGCTATTTTTTCATTAAGTTTCTGTGAAAGTGAGTTTGATGTTTATATTACATCCAGCGAGCTGCGTAACGAGATACCGGAATATATATGGTATATCAATTTCACTAACATTGTCATCATTGCCGCATAATCGACATTGTCGACGACTCTCTACTACCGCACGGCTTCTCACAAGTTCCATCGATGGTCCAATTAAAGTTCCACATTTCCTACAAACCATTGTTGATGTTTTATCAGAGCAATGGAACAATCGGTCTTGAAGTAAAAATGCGCAACCATGTGAAATCAACGAATCACGTTCCATCTCACCAAATCTTACACCACCGCCTCTTCGTCTTCCTTTGATAGGTTGTCGTGTGAGCACATCAATTGGCCCAGTACTTCTAACTTGCCATTTATCTGACACCATGTGACGGAGTCTCTGATAATGTACAACGCCGAAAAATATATCTGCAGTCATTTCGCGTCCATCAATACCTGAATACATTTTTTCCGTCCCATAATAATTATAACCGCCAATTTCCAATAGTTTCCCAAAATAATCAACAGCTGTATTTTTTTCATTGAATCTAAATGGCGTCGCATCATGGACTAAGCCATGAACTGCACCAGATTTACCCGCCATCACTTCAATCATCATAGCAATTGTCATCCGACTCGGAAAACCATGAGGATTGAATACAATATCAGGTATCAATCCAGTTTCAGTGAATGGTAAATCTTCAGCTGGCCATTTTTGCGAACAAATACCTTTTTGTCCAGCACGTGAAGCAAATTTGTCACCAACACTTGGGTTTCTCGATATCCGGAATGTAATACAAGCTCTCCTCGGTATGTGGCTTTGTAACGTACCACATAATCTAACATTGTCCACATAAGCATCCTCTTTACCTTTATAAGTGCCAACCACATAAGTTCCAGTTTCAGCATTGTACATAGAATAATATGGATCGCCAGTGGTTAGAATGGTGCCAATGAATGGTAATCCGTCAGCATCTAACTTTTCGCATAATGCTGATTTCTCAGGATTACGTCCAAAATAACTCTTGACGTCCTTCAGATCAACAAACTCAGATTTGTATATCATACCATGTGCAAAACCACGTTCATACGCGGATTTATTGATTATCATAGCGTCTTCCATATCATATCCGGTGTAAGAGATGACAGCAACAATAGCATTTGTCCCCATAGCAAAATCATCGAGATTTATATTATCATGATGCACAGGTCGGAACAATGGTGTAGTAGGCGTTTGCAATCTATACAGTTTTGTTTCTGATTGTAATTGCCACGTATGACATGGTGTTCCCATTGTTTGTTTACCCATTTGACACTGGTACATATTCCTTGGACTTTGATTACAATCAGGCATTGGAATAAGACATGCCAAGTTACTGAGAAATGCAGTTTTACCGAGTTCTTTATGTGTCGTTTGTTCGTGAGCCTCTGACGCCACTATACAAATATCCATGTAAACTTGTTCAAATGTACCAATGAATTCCACCTTATTCACCGACAAGTTAATCACTGGTCTCATCATTCGTGCTGGTCCTGTGAATAAAAACACTCCAGGATACTGCGTGGGCACATTCTTTTTCGGTACAATAACAATTTCCAATGTATTTGGCACCTTTTCGCCTTCAATTTTTAAAATGCGTAATCGGTTTGCTATGCGGATTACTAATTCATTTTCAATCAAGCCAATAATGTTCCCATCGAGCATTACTGTATATGAATTTTTCCAATTATCTGCAATTGACAAGGGTATCATACCCATTTCAACCAATACCGGTACAATCGAAGCTTTCAAATGAGGTTTAGGATGTTTTGTGATGAAACAATTCATAGAAAGATGATTTAGTAATCCGCATGGGGCACCATCAGGAGTATGAACGGGACAAATGAAACCCCAAGCATCAGGCAAAAGTTGTCTAGCTTCAGTAGTTCTCATTTCTTGAAAGAATGAACCTCTATGGATAGCGCGGAAATGACTCATGTACCGCATTCTGTTAATATTCTCTGCGACTATAGTCAAGCCACTACTTTGCATTAATCCAAGTCCTGTTGGCGATTTGATATTGCCTGTTGCTAAGAAATTCTCCATTTGACTTTCGAAACTACCAGTTTGTTTCAATGCCGTTAACATTTCTTGTACGGTCAATGAAAACCTATTGCCAGTGCTTCTTGCACGTTTTAAAATTACCATCTTGAGTATACCCAACCAGATGTACATCTTTTCTTTTAAAACTTGAAGGTAAAGATGTCCACCCAGTAAACATTCCTGCATCATTACAGCATCAGCACCTTCTATTGCGCATTTTTCATTAGCTAGACTGAATAATTTACGTGTCATATAAATGAGGAGATTGAATTTGTCTTGTGGACTATCCAAATGTATTGCGACGCACTTTTCGATAATGAAATCACACACAGCTTCGTGAGTTGTCTCTTGTGGTAATTCGTATAATCGCACTCTGAACATTTGGCCAATATAATTTTTGCATTGATGATGTGAATGCAAGTTTTCTTCATGAACTGCTCGTAACATATTCAAAATACATCCTCTGTAATATAAATCATCCTCACATCCAGCTATCAATGCATCATAAATATATTTATCAGTTACGTCCATCAAACACTTCAGCATCATGATAATCGGAACATAATACAAAATTTTTTTGTGTGTAAACATTAATTTAGCAGTTCCATCAGTGACATAATGCAATGTATTATTCGTAGCTGTATTATCATCACGTGCACATCTGAGTAACAAGCCAAGATCGCTGAAAAGAGAACCACGAGCTTTCCATCCTGATCTTCTAATTGCAATCGGATAATTTCTACGTGTCATCAGTAACATTCTTATCAATCTTTCATGACCTTTAACAATAAAATGTCCACCCCATTCTTGTTCATGTTCACCATGTGCAACTAAATCCGCTGGATTCATTTTATTCAAATGACATCTTTTCGATCTGACCATTATAGGAATTTCTCCAAGATCTTTTTCTATTTGTTCCTGCTGTCTTCCATTTATTGACCACCCCAATTTGACAATAAATTTACCTTTATACGTCGCACCCCTCTGTCTACATTCTGTTGGATAAATTTTGTGATTCTTCACACCAATTGTACCGCTAGGAACTGTTGGTTGATAAATTGTCGCATCCTCCACCCATAATACAACTTTATCATCATTCGCAAGTGTAAGATGAACTGGTACAATATCTTTCAAGCATTCTGCGAGACCATCATCCAACATATAATTGAATGAATCTATATGAGGAGATCCGAGGCTTTGTAAGAGCTGCAATCAATTTCTTAGGTTGTTATCAGATTTCGAATTTTACTGAGTGGAATATAATTAATTTTAATGGTATACTCACTGGATTTGATTTTTCCGGTGGTTTGCCAAAATCTGGTGATGTATTCGATAATACCGGCTCGATCAACATTTTTTATGTGAATCCTAGAATATTCCTATGTAATATAATTTAGATAAACAATAACTACACACGTGGGAGACGACGTACTTTTCAACACATGATCGTAACGTGATTGGCCAAACATTCGTAACGTTGATTGGCTGAACGCAAACAGCAGTATATAAATATATATATAGAAACTACCGATGCTTGTAATTTTATTTCTACATCTTTTTGAATTTTAATTCTTATAATTCGTTTGCTGTATATTCGCAACTTATCGTTAGTTGTAATTGATAGTCCTACTCTTATTTATTCAATGAAAATTTAATCTTTAGTTGTTCCCCCAATTTGAGGTTATATGATTTTTTATTGTGACTATTATTATCTAATTATTTATCAACATTTGTTTCATGATGAATTGGGTATTTCCGGTCAATATCGCTTCTTTTATCCGTTAATTAGCTATTTCCGATGGAGCTGAATTGATTGTGCATTAACATTCATATTGCGCATGCGCGTATCTAATGATCAAGGCGGTTAATTCAAAATTTCTTTTTGTAATTGTTGCGTGCGTACCATCTACAGCAGTAGATAATGTGAATAATCAATAAATAATACAATTTATATATTGAATATAGTTCCATAATAATACTCTGGAACTTTTATTCTATCAGAAGAAAATTGTTTTGTCCATTTTCCTTTGATATATAAATATTAATTTCATGTAGAATTCATTTTCAACTATTGTAGTTAATGCAACACGCAAATTGTCGTTAGAGATTCTCAGAAATTGCAAGAGAATAAGCAAACCCCTCTTGATGACAAAGAAGTATTCAAAATCATTTGGAATAAATCTTATTTGAATCGTTTGAAATGCCGTTCATAGTTCAATTGGTTCATTGAATAAGAATAAATCATGTACGAAGTTTGAAATATTACTGAATTTCATATTCTAACAGAGAGAAAATCTCGCAGCCTTTTAAATTGTATTTATCATTGACCAATAACTTTACTCATTGATAAGAGAGGGCGAACGTGTCAATGAGAGTCAGCTGGTACTATCCCAATGACATTCATTCCCCCGGAATCACCCGGAATCGCCCACTAAATTCCAAGGAATTCATACATCATATTCATGGGGACATTCACTTTTCTCGTATGTGTTGTGAATGTTGTGAGAAGATAGTTGGTGGTTGTGCTATGACCACTATTCTTATAGTTACCATCTGGATCAGTTCCTACTTTTATTCTCCATCAACAACATCGTGACGCAACGAGAAAGAATATAAAAATCGATTGAGACATTTTTTTGCAATTATTTTATAGAAAAATTGAGTTTCCCGCCAACAATCCATTAATTAACATTCACATATTTGGTGAGATTTTGTTATGTAAGTTTGTTACTTATGTTTATGCACATGTGTACTATCGCGAGTTTGTCTTTCTATTTTTGTTGATACTAGCATGACGTATGCATTGTTGTAATACATATGTATTTTCCGCCTTATCTGTCAAATTATTCCAAGTAATTTTGTTGTGGTATGGTAATTACAGTACAGACAGTAAGCTAATATTTTATCTAATCTGCAGTAACTTTGATGCAATATTTCAAAATTGATTGCACACATGTTTCAGTAAACAATTTCATTTGTCATGTTTCAGATGTTGCCAGCTTCAACTCTTCTTAAAAATATCAGTCAATTGTCTGGCATCAATCTCAGAGCGATTCATTGTTCATCAATAGCCATGTCCAAGTTCAAATTGCCAGAAAGATATGTGGGAAACGATAAATCTGTTTGGTATAAAGCGAAATATAAATGGATCAACACTTCGTATTGATTTAAACTTTGGATAAATCTTAATCGTAACTGAATTTCATTTGTTTAGGACGGAATATATCCAACTTGCTGCACAGTATAAGCCCTTAAATCTTGGTCAAGGTTTTCCAGACTTTCACACTGTTGATCATGTCCGAAAAGCTCTTCTCACCGTTGCTTCCAGCGATAATCCACTGCTTAATCAATATACTCGGGGCTTCGTAAGTTTTAATATTGATAAAAATTCAATAGCGTGACTTGCAAACTTCCACTCTCAATGTCTAATTTTATCTCACTTCTAATTGCTGTAATTATGCTTGATTTACAGGGTCATCCAAGATTAGTAAATGCTATCGCAAGGTTATATTCCAAAATACTCGAGAGAGATATTGATCCAAACAAGGAAGTTCTCGTTACAGTTGGTGCTTATGAAGCATTATATGCATCCGTGCAAGGTCACACTGAACCTGGTGATGAATGGATTATTATTGAACCTTTTTATGATTGCTATGAGCCCATGATCCGCACTGCTGGCGGCATTCCACGATTTATTGCTCTGAAACCGGTATTAGGATTATTTATTAACGATTTTAACTTTATAACCAATGTTATTTGTTTTGCTAATAGTGATGATCAAATTGTAGACAAAAACAACGGGTGTTGTTACGTCAGCTGATTGGGTATTCGATAGAAGTGAAATGGAGGGGCTTTTTAACTCAAAAACGAAGGGAATAATTATTAATACTCCACACAATCCAGTTGGAAAAGTATTTACACAAGACGAACTTGAATTTATTGCGAATTTGTCTAAAAAATGGAATACTCTAGTTGTTTCTGATGAAGTTTATGAGTGGATTGTTTATCACCCAGCACGTCACATCAGAATTGGTATTGCATTACATTCAAGTTGTAAATACGTAACAATGGACTCAATTTAATTTTTAATATCTTCAATAAAAATTGATCATTCTTTCAGCAACTTTACCAGGAATGTACGAACGTACAATCACAATCGGATCGGCTGGTAAAACATTCAGCGTTACCGGATGGAAAATAGGCTGGGCTTATGGTCCAGCCCATCTACTACACAATTTACAAGTTGTACATCAAAATAGCGTTTACACATGTGCAACTCCACTTCAAGAAGCTGTGGCTATGGGTTTTGAAGAAGAGTTGAAGAAATATGGTCAAGCGGATTCCTATTTCAGTAGCTTAGCTCTTGAATTATTACCAAAACGTAATTATATGGCTAAATTCCTCGCTGATGTTGGAATGTCACCGACTGTACCTGAAGGTGGGTACTTCATGATTGCCAATTGGAAAGCTCTTGAAGCCAATGTGCAACTTGACGAGGAAACTGATAAATATCGTGATTATAAATTCACCAAATGGATGACGAAAAATGTGGGAGTTCAAGGTATTCCCCCATCAGCATTTTATGGCGAGGAACATAAACACCTCGGTGAAGATAACGTCCGCTATTGTTTTATAAAAGAAGATAAGAATTTAGAAAAGGCTGCTGACATATTACTCAAGTGGAAATCTCAACAGACAAAAACAAAATTATGATTTAATTTATACTATGATCATGTTTGTAATTCCAGGTAAATGTCATGATATTTTATACATTATATATTTTTAAAAACAAATATTCAAATAGAAAAATCTCCACGCAACCATCTCTTTGCGTCTTTTGTATCAGCACCAAATGTTTTACCATATCTAAAAGTAGCACCGGGAATGTGGCCAAGATAATTGGGTATCAATCCTATATGCTTGTGATATATTTGTGTCGGCTGGATGAGATATGGTGGATCTGGACGGGATATTGTGGCTGGCGCCCATTCAGTACTCTGACGTGTGCGATAATTCGTTGTAAATTCACATAGTGCGCTATTAGTCACGGGCACATGTGTTGCTCCGAAATGAGCATAGCCATAAGGAATATGTCCGGTATATCCTTGATAAACAAAAAACAAAATCAACGATTAATTGAGTCGAACTATTATGAGAGAAAATAGAAACATCATTCATGATTGAAGATTACGAACTCCTAAGATTCTCTCGAATGTAACTGTTTCTCATTCGACGTTCAGTATCCATTTTTACATGACAAAAAAGCCTCAATAATTGAAGGAGATAAATAAAAACTCTAAATTAATTCTTATGTGTAGAAAAATTCTACAAAGATTTCTCCCCAACGCATTTCATTGCACAATAAAATTAAATAGCAATAGAAAACAATCGACGAAAGACAAAAACAATTGCGACATTCTAACTCACAATCGAATCGGGAATTAGGTCATATATAGAAATAACTAAAATATTTACCGCTGACAAAGTATTTCTGTTCATTGGTATTGTTCATAAAATACGGCGAAGGTGAGTGATCTCTTGGTACTTCGTACGGTTCATCCACCGCCATACAGCTCATCATTTTTGCATACTCTGGTCGTACGGTGAGTAATGGCAATTTATATTCGCTCTTAAGTAGCTATAAAATAGTGGGAAAAAAAAAATAAAAACCAATGAATATCCAAATAATCATGATCTTTCATCGTTGCTTTACGACATTTTATTCACCATACGATCATCAAGAGTTCGTGGCTCGCCGCGACCTTCCTGTAATGCCATCGCTCTTTGCAATCGATTAAGTGCCGCTTTATTTTTCAGCTGCTGACGATCGAATTCGGCAAGGCCTTCGATTGCCGATACCGAAAATCTTTGGCCCATACGTGTGTTGAGTTTGGGTAAAAAGCCTGATGAATCCCAGATAAGAAAATTCAATTAAAAAAAATAATAGCTAATTAGTCGGATCAACAGTCTCACGCAATATCTTCGGTGAGAGAGCTCAAGGTTACCCTTACCCTGGTAACCTGGTACCATTGGATATTGGTAAGTAACATCACGTCTTTTTGAACGTGCACTGACAATGTCGATATCATCTTTAGGTGGTCTGGTCACCTTAAAATTGAGACATTTTCCAATCCAATTATTATAAATGATAATATAATTGACATCAATTATTGTCCCGAAGAAAAGAATGTGGCATTCAATTCAATATCTGTACAAACTTCATAGTCATCAGTAATTTTATTCGACAAAATCAGTGTTTCAGCATGATGAATAGTTGGATCCAACAGAAGTTTGTGTGTTACATTGCCGTAAGTTTCACCGCACCGGTACCGATATTGAGGACAATAGCCCGCATACCTACGTCAAACCACCACGCAATAGATAACATTAACGAAGGTTGTTATTGATAAGTCCAAAAATAATGTGCATGTATGATTACAGCATTTGTCAATATTTATTCCTTGACTTTACCCTGGAACCAAATGTGGCTGTGGTGTGGTAAGTGATCCAATTGTTGCCATAATTTAATAATTTTTCATCAAACTTGATTTATTTAATTCAAAGACATTATTATTAAACGCGGAAATTTTATTTTGTATATTTTATTCATCAGGTAAATTATTCATAGCGTCATAATTTGGATAGCGAAAAAAAATTACACGTCTTTCAAGACGTCATTAAAAAACAAATGCATTATCAAATGAATATGCACACACATAGATATGTTTTCTTTTCATACGTACTTGTGCATATATATGTTTGTAAATTTGAATTACAAATTACGAGCCCCTTCTTTCATTCCATCTGTAAAAGAGTGCGGCTTCAGTACGCGTGGGACACGCAAACCAAGAGGGGATTTTATATCTACACATTGCGTACATAGAATATATAAGTGGGAGAAGTTGCACACAAGCACATGGACACGCGATAAAGACATTTACTTTCCAGTTTTCTGAACAGCTTCGAATAGTGAGGACAACCATAAGTTCTACCTTCATTCTTATCACAAAAAAATATGTTTGCATATAATTCATTCGAATTGTTTGATGATAAAACTATCGAGTTTTATAATCAACATTGCACGCAATTTTTTCATGTTTCTATTCAGCAATTGACAAAATCGATAAGGGCTTCTATATAAAATTAGTGTGTTTGTCTATGTGCATTGTGATTGAATTGTGATAGATAAAAACGATTGATGAAATCTATATGCACAATCATGTGGCCGCATCAGGAGATGAACTCAATATTCTACGTCGACTCTGATTACGATTCACTGACCATCAGCAATACGAAGGTGAAACATAATATAAATATTTATATATAAAATATATCTCTTTGTTCCAATTCATTATTACATTTATTTTCATTTCCGGAGAAAAATTATATATTAATGCGAAGTAAATTTTAAATTTATAACGCATTTCATATGCGCACACGTGAGTACACTTTTGTATAAAATGCAACTCACGGGAAATTACCTCTACAAAATGAAAATGAAAGTGAGTATAAGTCATTAAAAGAAAACAAACGCTTCGTTGAACTTCACAACCAGCCAACCAACCAACATCAACGACATTGAAACAACTTGTCTGCATCACATAAATTACAAATACACTTCAAATATAAGTCTGTAGGCGTCAACATCATCATCATCGCATCCTATCCCAGAAAGGATGAGGAAAAATTCTGCATCGATGTAGCAATTCTCAATCTATGTACTTGAAGTGTCACGTTTTTTCCTGCACATTTGGTTGTGTGGAAAAAATATTACCGAAGACAATTGTCAATTAAAGATATAAAAGTACATGTGGCAAATAAAAATAAGCGTTTGAGGCAAAGATATGAAGGTCTATATCTACATACAGCAGGAAAATGTGTACACTAAAAGTGCCATAAAGTCCAAGTACAGATACGAATTCTATTCAATGACTAGGGCCATTTGGAAAATAACACGAGGGGGGCACATGTACCAGGTGGTAGTTGACGTCCGGTGGGTGGTGCACCGCGGGAATGACGTGTGCGTGTACATACACAGAACGTACAAGCGGAACGTACAAACGTGTCATGACCGTATAATTTTTTTTTCTCTTTTTTTTCTGTTATTATTGTTTTTCTTAACCCTGTGCGCATTTTGTATTTTAACATACATACGTTTATATATGCTCAATGTCTGTGTTTGCACACCGGAAACACAATATTATTATCGCTCGTCGGTTCATTGACTCTGGAAAACAAAAAGGCACCTAGATCGATGTTTTTATTTCCATCTGAAACCAAGAGAAATTGTTAATAATAGAAGTAACTAAATAGGTTTCATACTTACATGAACATAAATATGAATAATTGTTTTGACTCTTGACTGTTATGTTGAATTGAATAAATCAACGTGGAGAAATAAAAATAAATGAAGAATATTCTAAACACGTCAAACAGGCTTTGGTCTTTCTCCAACGGTATATGGTATGTGTGGTACCACAGCACCTGACGTGATCATTATTGTTGTCTATGACCCCCAGACTTCACGATTCATGTCCATTATCTCAAGTATATATAGAGACATAAAGAAGGAATACGATACAAAGACGTGAAGGGAAGTTGGAGAATACAAACCTCAAAGGGATGTGTCTTTACATCTCTTCTATATGTGTATCTATGTATTTATATACATTGTACATGTGTGTACAATTTTATCGCTGGTACATTCTCCTCTCTGACTCATCGCACGAGCCTTTGAATATTATTCAGTTTTCTTTATTTGTTCTTTCTTTTCGTGCTTTTAGAGCGACGCGAGCCACGTACGTGAATCGCATACTCAACTTTGTATATCTGTAAGTAAATATTGTGAATTCTATACTTCTTTAAATGCAAATGAAGGTGAAGAAGTGAGAACTACATATGTACCTATATATATTAAGACAGAGAGAAGAAGCAGGAGCTTAATGCGATGGTGCGCATTATCGGACGATCTTCCACCGAAGGTGGATGGAAGAGAGATTGAAATATGATAGTTCCGGGTCGTAGGTCAATAAATATATTTGCTTCTGTATATTCTCACTTCTCTTTCACCCAAATTAATTCCGCAGATTATTCATCTTGATTGATACCTGTATGCAAACTAAAAATATTCAATATTATCAATTATGAATGAACGTGAATTTTTTTTCCACTATTTTTCAAGTGATAATATCCATTTCATGGAATGTTTATCGTAATTCTATGTGACAAGACCGTTATTCTCAATCGTGTTCACTCGATAACATGTATAAACTTAACAGGGTCTAAAAATTTCTGTTTCTCTTCCTTCTTATTTTATTTGGAGCCTCAGGTGAATTTATCCTTTCTCGCATAAACATATTCCCATCGAGGACTTCTGCATTCTTGGGATGAGTATAAGGCCACTAGGTCAACAAGTCGAGTGCAGTATGGTCCACATAACTTAACAAAGTGTGAGAAGAGCATCTTGTGAATACAAATTTATGCTTATATTTCATATATGGAGGAAGACATTGAATCCTGATTTTTAAAGTAGTCGTCAATTTTTCAACCTCATACAGCTCTCGACCTTTTCCATCGTTACATTCACCTATTTCTCACATCTAAAACAAAATAAAAAAGCTTTATCATTTCACACGTGACTGCAAAGAAAGACGGAAAAAAAATTGCTTTAAGGCATTGAAGATAAAATCAATCAAACGTTTCATCCATCTGACTTCCCTCGTATATTCCATACATACAAATAACACAACAGATGTGTTGTTCCCAATTTAAATATTCCTGTCCCTTTAGGGCGTTATATTGAAATGCAAAGAATAAACGTGACTCAACAATCAACAACGTGCCCGTCCCCGGAGGGAATGAAAGGGATTCTCTCATCCTATATTTGTATTGAGATAATACGACACTTCTATTTTCTGTGGAACTTCTCATTTGAATTCTCCCGCTCGATCTATTACGACTGCGCTGTTGCAAGATTTTACACCCCGCACGCGGGTGTCTCCTTTCAAAGCGTTGTTGCACCTTTACAGCCGCAGTCACGATTTGATCCTGCGAGTGAATAGTTCACGGTGTATAAGTAGTGTCAGTCCATTTATATATCATCATTACCTACAATAACATATTAATATTAATTGGCGATTCCTCATGGGAACGAGAATATGCACGAATGGTATGTAGGAACGATAAATATTCTTATTAAGATTTTTTATCACATACCTGTTCAGTATTGATCCACGAACGTCTGCGATAATACAATTCTTTGAAGTGAGAAAATGGTTAGGGTTGATTCTGCATAGGAAATTGCATTGTTTTCTTTCGTGTCCATCAATGTGAATTTCTGAATGATTTATTGGATATTTATTTCACTCGTATTGTTATTTTGATATATTATTCATCAGAAGAACAAACATGAAGATCAATAGCTGAAAAATCGGCAACCCTGAAACAAAAGTATCAATTATTGAAGAATAATTGTCTGAAATTCCTGAGAGTGAATGAAGAATTGAATTATTTACGAATAAAAACAGCAATACATGAATAATGAAAAGCAACTGAGTGCAAGCAGAATACTCGATAGGAATAAAAAAAAGACAGTGGGATTTGGGATGTAAATATTTCTATGATGAATATTTAATAGAAAAACAAAATCTCACTGCAATGAAAACAATTTACAGTCCTTGTTGGAAAATCTGGAATTGGATCGAATAGAAATTCAAATGAAAGAATTGAATGAGGAACAATGGGCGAACAAGAATGAGCAGTGTACTTTATATGAATCAGGAATACCAAGAATTAAATTTGAAAAAAAACTGAATGAAATTAAACCCCAGAAAAAAATTAACATCTCAATAGAAACAGGTTACATTCTTACCTCCATAATGTTCTGTCATTATTCAACCATCAAACAATATATGGTAAAATAATTCACACTATGTAGACAGTGTTAATGTACTAAAGGTGAGCGTAATGTCACCACTTTCTCTCATCTTCCCCCATCGGATTTTCCATTTACCCCTGAACTTCTCACACGTCATTTACACACAGCAAAATAATATGCGTAAATAAATGCAAACTTTTCCTTTGCCTTTGCGTGACAACCTGAAATAAATACACCAATTAAACTGATTGCGTAGCAAACAGGTTATGTTGAGCTTATTATCGAAGGTTAATTTTCCAATGTCAAGGGTCAATAATTGATGCTATAACGTGGTTGTTTTTTTTTCGCTTCAATATACATATGACACATACAAAGAAATGCGAGTTCGTTAAACTCCGCACGATGAACTCTTTATATACCGTACAATAAGTGTACAATCTCTCCAACTACGAACAGAATAAAGAAGAAAGAAAAAAAAAGAGAATAAATAAAAATCAGATGAATATCAAACAATTTTGCCTCACTGACATTTTCAATCATTTTTCAATTATTCCACTTGTACAATGATCCAACCCACGCATGCATTGGCGGTTATTTGATATATATATATAATATATAGAAGTCGACCGTTAGTCGTTACAGATAAAAATCAAACGACTCATGGGTCATCTTTAGACAAATTACGGGTTTGTCCGGTAGAAAAAAAAAGGAAGACATAAGTAAAAAGAGAAAACGAACCGAAACGAAATGCTCGAGGGTTAGGTATATTTATATTTATATATACATGTATAGTTATACATACCATCGAACACACACGATCATATATACCTACCTACCTACCTACCTACCTACCTTCCTACACCTGTTGACCATGACACTGCCGATCTTCTATTCTAAGTCATGAAGACTTTGCTTCTGCTGATGTTGGCTTCATCTTTATATTCCCATGTGGCCACTCCTGTTTTATCACTTGCGTGGGATGATGAATCGTTTGAATTCATATTCTACATAGAATATCGATGATTTTGTTTAATAGGTCAGGGGTTTTAGGCTGTAGGAAGATGCGCTTGTTGCTGTGAGAGTGATGATAAAAAATTTCTCTGTTCAATTTCAAGCAATATTTGATGTCTTGTGATAGTTGGAAAACCTTTATCAGATATTTGATAGACGATGACCTCAATGAAATCTTGTGACATCAGTAACAAGTCCAATGGGGAGCATAATCATGTCAAATACAAACTTGTAATTCATCTTGTCATCTATAAATTAAAGTTGCATCATCAACAATTACAAAGTTGATTCACTTCATCATTCTTAGATTTTTCGTGTAATTCAGATTACCTTTTCATTCAGTCTCAGATTAATTCCTAATGGATCTGTTCCATTGCAATAAATCCACTGTTTTCTTCCTTTGCCAAGTCCACATTTCCCATATCAACAAACTTAGAATGTTTTATTGTGTAATGGAACAATAATTCTAGGAAAACTGAATTGACTACTTGAACCATTGGCACAAGACATCGTCCGGAAATGTATCTAAAAAAAATAAAGAACGAAAAACAACTCAGCACAAAACATTGAACATAAAATCCCGTTTGTCTCTATGAAATAAAGACGAAAACATTCATTCATGTTTGGCGCAATTCCAACCCGTTACCCATTGTCATTCTGACAACAAAACACGGGCGGGTCTCGTTAAGAACAATTAAAACATAAGAGCTTTAACCGCGTCTCAATTGATGCATGGCATTGTGTTTTATATATGGGTACACATGCTGTAATGGCTTGCACTCAATTGACGAACTTCCAAACCACTTCTCAAAACATATTTTTATTTTTTTATTCATTCTCTCTTCATTATTTTCTTCGGTCACTTCAAAATTCTCCACAAATTATCGATATTCCCACGCTATGAAATAGAATGAGAAAATGCAAGCAGATATTATTTTAGTATTAATATTTTTATTTTACCAAGAGAGACATTATAATTTAATGTCAACTTTTTTTTTCCATTCGCTGCTTTCTTCGTGTGCATATTTATAATACGAGAGAGTATAAATATGTATTTCCTGCACACACACAACTTATGCGGTCATAGTTTTATTCTATACTTCAGAGGATTACATTGACCGTCACAAATAACATAGTCGCAACTACTGGTGTTTACTACAGTGGTCTTTATGGTGTTGGTGCAGCTTCTGTGAGAGACAGAATCGGTAGACGTATTATAAGTAACAAAAGAGACCAATAGCAAAAGCCCGTGGGAAATATATTTCTTATACCTTTTTTCCGCCTCTTTATCTTCTGATATTCATTTGGTTTTACTTGAAATAAAGAGAAAAAGTATTTGAAAAATATTTTCTTTTCAATTTAATTCTATTTTCTCAGAGTCTTTTACTACTTTCTCAATAGTGAATTTTTTCTCGGCATTCTTTTTATGATAATAAAAATGGAATTTATCAAGTGAACGGTATGCAGATTGATGTTGTGTACTTCAGTGGATGGGACTGCTGGTTGCTTTTATTTATTTTCACGCTCATGTGAGACGCAATAAACGCGCGCGACGATGAACGATTTGCGCAAACGTCTCGATCGCAGAAATATCAGGCGAACATATTATATAGTTAGTATCAAAGTTGCGCGTCGTTTCACTTTATATATTGTATATGTCAGAGTAAGTAGAGAACAGTTATATACGAAGGATTTTACTGAGTTTGTAACGCGGCGCATGTTGCGCGTGTCAGTTTCGCCACTGCATTCGAATCCTCACATCATCTATATATATTTGCGCATAACTATTCAACGAACCGTGAACATTAATATGTGGGTAGTCATTGAGAAAACGAATTAGTTGTACTTGGTGAACTGTACTTTGATATATTGAATAATAATTAATCTTTTTATTTAATTCGCTGAATTAATTTCTGCATTTGGAAATGAAGAAATTCTCTGTAATTTAATATTTCTTCGGATTTGTTTTTATCAAAGTGAAATCCAACATTAGGATGACCTCAGAAATTTTCACTGTTTTCGTTCTTTTTTTTTTCATGACTAAAAATAGTTTGAGATTAAAAAAAGAATAAAAGCCACAAAGATTGGGGGTCATTTCTACCAAAGAAAATTCCTCTTTAGAAATAACGTAATACTTTCATTGATCTCTTTTATGACTACTTTAGGGATGAAACATTCTTCAAGGGAGCCAAATTTTTTTGGGTCAATGCCCTAAAATTCTTTCAACGTATTTTTCCTTTTATGGTAGCAAAAAAAACTTTGACCTGACATTTTTCAATAATATTTTCATACCTCAACCGTTTCAGTTAACTAAAAATCAAACATAACTATGCGCACATCAAAATAGTATTGAGCGATAATTGAATACATAACAAAATAATATTAAAGTATAATGAAATGGATGAAAAAACAAAGAAATGAATTCATTCAACATAGAAATAATGAGGACAAATAAATGAGATTGTCGTGATTATTGTTCACGCGTTATTCACAAGAATTAATTGCACATGGAGTATTTACATAACATCAGTTATTAACGAAGGTATTTTATCACAAATAAATTTTCCAAAGCACCTTTCATTGATTCAATAAATTTTAATCCCAAACATCTCTTTAAAATTCTCCACAAAATATTTCCTATCACAACTTAAAGAGGAAATGCCCTAAATATCTTGCACTCAAACTTCTTCACATTGCGCTCACTCTTCGTTGAATTAAACTCATAGGTTGGAAAGTCCCATCATCATTCCTGAAATCATTCTAAAAAATACCAAACATTAACCCCATAAATAAATGCGTCATTAAACACCACGTGTGCTTGCACAAAGAACGCAAGTGTGGAACGTAAGAAATGCGTGTGTTTTTTTTTCTACCATTCCTCTTTTGTCCATTACTTCTTAATTTGTCTATGACGTAATTAAACAAACAAAAATGAACGAGTAATAAATTCCAACGCGTTATCACTGAATATATATGCATTAATATTCTTTCTTCTTCTCTTTCTTTTTCTTCCTCTTTCATGTTTTTTTTTCTCTTCAAGTCAATGCACATAAATCTTCTTGCGTGTGTGGCAGAAGAGTTTTTAACTTGAGAGAAAAAAATTGCGGCCATCGGCTTCTGCATTGTGTGCCTCTATATATAACCATCCATAACGGTTCTTATAATTATTAGCACGCTAACCAACATATCTTAAAAAGGTGCGATTTTATTTTATTCCTTTGATGTCTCCCTCACTTATTTCGTTGGAATTTAAAATAATTATTTAATAATGCACAAATAATTGGGGGGATAATTGTTATGGAATTTTGTTTCCTCTTTTTCTCGTAAATACAAAATGAAATAATGTGTTTGTTTATAAATATAATTTCATGAATGAGCTCATAGATATATTGATGGCAATGACGGTAACTTGTCGATGCAGATGTCATCGCACATACGACATTGAGGAAGAAAATTGTCAGGCCGCGCAGACGTAAAGCCACGTGTGTACCCGGAGAACATAATGTGTTTTCAACGATTATATGTATTATATGGTTAGAAGACAATTTAATCTCACCACAATTTCATTTAAATACTTATTTATAATTATTTACAACATTCAAGTAAACCAACATGAATAACTTTCTCATATGCTGACAGATATTTTTATTTTACTTATTATAACATTCAATTTAACTCACCAATTGTATCAAATTCTGTTACCTTTAACATTAACTTTCGCCCCATATTTATTATTATCGTGACATGAAATTATTAAATCCTGTTGTGCCACTGCTCGCATTCCTTAACGTCACGACAGCGTCGTTCGATTTATAAACACACACATACACGATCATGTGTATAATAATATGTGTGCCACCATTTTTCTACTCCCTTTATGCGTAATAATTATATTTAGAATTCATTTTTTTTTCTCCTCCTGCATTTATTATATTTCTTCTTCTCTTCATTCAAATCATGACTGAAGATCCGTGAAAGCGTGACGTTATACGATAACACGAATTGTTATTCGTGATACCGGATGGAAATGTTGCTTAGATTTTAATTTTAATACATAAAAAGTCAGATTTTTTATCATTGAATTTTTTTATTCATTTTTATGCGCAACTTATTCATGTTTAAGTATAACAATTAACATATCACTGACGTGTGTTATCTCCCCACAAGTTTGCTATTCATCGTACGCCACCCGTATTATATAAACAGAATAAAAGATGAGGGAAGTGATTGTTGAAAAAAAAATATAATAAATTTGTAATATAATAAGCCAACCAGGTGACGAGTTATCGCACTTGAAATAGGAGAAGATAAATTATTTAATTCATTCTAATAGTGACCTTGGCCGATATTAAAATATTATGATGCTGATTTATATCATGAGTTGTCCGAGTTTAGTCTGGAGGCAATTCGAACTGTTTATAAAAGAAAGTCAACAGAATTTTATTCTTTGCTTTTTTTATTTTCTTCAACACTCAGCAACAGAGGTCAATCGAGTAATGTTCAATAACTTGTGATAATTATTACGCCAGAGCAAGGGACTATAGTAGAATTATTGATTTTGCTACTTCGTTTATTAATAAAAATATCTGTGTGGTTGGTATATATTTAGATATTATTATGTCACGTATTATCCTAAATTAGGATTTGATATGAAAACAGTAGCGAGTAAACAAAAGTTAGTGATTAGTTTGGGGATATAAAATTCAATCAGTAATGATTACATTTTATTTATCATTATTTTGTTTTCGTCTATTACGAATTTTTATTCTTGTCGGATGTAATTTCTATTATGAATTGATGATATCAATGGAAAAAAATCCGAGTCGATTTGAGAATAGAAACTAAAATGTTTCATTAGACAATTTTATAATTTCTTTTTATTTATCCTTAGGCAAAACTAACATCCGTTGTATTTCTTATCAACATTAGATTTATCAATGAAGAAATTAACGACGGAAATTACAACGATCAATTAGAAACTAAAGAAAAACTTTAACGCTCAAATTTTATAAATTCTTATCTTTTTTATTCGTTTCTTGGAACTATTTTCGAAGTAAACTCTCATCGAACAATAATTCTATCGAAAGAAAATGAGAGAAAAAGATATTCCAATAATAAATTGACATAGCAGAAATTCATGATCAAAATTTATTTATTTATATCAACTTTCATTTATTTATCTTTCAACAAATTGAGGTTGATGTTTTCGTTCAATCCAACAATATTTATCATGAACATACAACGAATCTCAAAAAAAATATAAACACTCAATTTAAAATCATAAAATAAATTCTTTCATACACAACTTTCACTCGTCATTCATTTTAATTTCCTCACAAACTCTCACTACAAAAAGTCAATTAAATAAAACAACTTCAAAACAACAAACAAAACAGGAACAAAATCAAAATTTCCAATTTATAAATACAAAATAAAATCTTTCACATTTCAATTCAATCATTTACTCTTACTGTCTACCATTCCATTTTATTCTTTTTCCTCTGTCTCGTCGAACTCTTATTACCACAGGTATACCAAGAAAATAAAAATTTCTTTTGTACACACTACTGTATATTAATGTAAATAACGATGATGTAATTGCGGCGGGATGTGTGCGGTGTATTTCATTGGATAGTCCGGAAGTCTGGCTAACTGGTTCGTTACAGCCTTATAGCCAATGTAAATAGTTTTAAAAAAGAAACGAATGCGACTTACAAATGCATATGTGTGTGTGTGTGTTGGGAAAGCCTCGTCAGTTACTCAGTAGTAATTCGACTCTCCACACCAACAGTACAAAATATATTTCCACCTATTGACCATCGGAATATCAATATAAAAATAATAACAAAAATAATAAAAACCCCTTCGGAAAATAAATAAAAAAAGAAACTTGCATATATATCAATGTATATATCCATATTTTTTTTTCATTCTTTCTTCGTATGTGCCAATAAAGGACCGTCGTCGGCAGCCTGTCAACCACACAACGACATTATCGTTGCGATTATTATTATCGGCCTGGAAACACCGCGCCCGAGATAACCTGGCAGTCGCTCGCGGGCGTCGTGGACGAATCCCAGACAAGTGGACTTCACAGTCAATTTTATTATTCGTCATTCGCTATGACTTTTTGAAGTAAACTAATAGCAAAAAAGAAAATAACTACACAAAGTTTCAAATAATATAAATTATTATTTATCTACTTTTTCATTACTATAACATCAAAGTGCGCTAGAGGGTTTCAGTGATACACAATGGATTATTTTTTTTATTTTAAATAAAGTGGAAATGTCGTGTCGGAGAAAAATCGATTTAAAATATTGGTGCGACTATGGAACGGTAAGATTATAATTTTTCCTTTGTGGAATGTTATTATTTTCATGTCTTATCATATCAGATTGTAATGAAAGGAAATATAAGAAAGAAGAGAAAGAGGAAAATTTCCTTGGCAATAAATGTGATGTGAATTTATTGGAAAGGAAGTTATTTCCTATGTATAGAAAATGGTTTGTATATATATATGTGTGTGTGTATGTATGCCGGAACAATCGCGCGTGTCTTGCTCGCGAACGATCGACTACGACCAAGTCACGCCGATAACGTTTTTCCATCCATTCTCCTTCATCATCTCCACCCTCTTCGCTATATTTATATTATATATATATATATATATATATATATATATATATATATATATTTATGTATTCTACTGCAACTGCGAACTGTATAAGTATTGAGCAGTTCGTGCTTTTGAATTTTTACACCTGCGCTCATGATAAATCAAGATTGGTATAAATATTTTATTTCTTATCTTCGTTATTAAAATCAGACGTACACGAACTTCATCCACCTGATCCAATCAGCTGACACTTTGATTCGTGAAAAAAAAATAAATAATTGAGTTTTGTAATGAAAGAAAACTTTTATATTTCAATTTTTCTTATTTTTTTTTTCTGACACGTCCAAGGAATTTTGTGGAAAGGTAAAAATTGAAAAAATTGAAATGCAGTCAATGAAGATTTTTCTATATGTCAATGATAATTTTGCAGATGTAACATTTTTATTCTCATTATCAGAAGATGATAACGACCGAATTGATAACAGAAAAAAATTTACTTCTTTCATTATTCAGCAGTTCGAGGAATTTAAAAATAATAATAAAATTAGCAGTGAGATTTAATGAATTCGTTTTTTTTGTGTGTTTAATAAATCCTCCAATCAATTAATTATACAGTGAGTTGTTCGTTATGAATTTTTGTCATTGAATAGAAGCCAAAAATTGATGAATAATCCAATTAAAATTCCACTTCAACTCACTCGCGCTCTCCCTCTCTCTCATGATTGAAGTAATTTTAAAACTAGAACGAAATTAAAAGTAATGAGAAAGAATGAGAAGATTAAAATTTGTCATTTTGTTTCTTGACGTTTGCACGCACTTTCTGCAATTAATAATACCGCCAATGTTTTTTTTTTATATTCATCTAACAAATGATACAAGCAAAAATTCAGCTGGTCCAATCAGATGAAGTTTAACTCTGAGATAAAACAAAAAGTGAATCTAATACTAAAAAAACAAAATTCCAATCCAATTTGTTTAGTATTAAATATGAAATAAAAATGAAATTCAAAGAAATGAAATTGAATGAATTAATATTGTCAGTCATACGCTCGCATTTATATACTCTTCCTTTAATCAAGATTGATAAGAATAAATTCCCAGTTCCAATAATTAAATTCATATATCCATAAACTTCTATATCAATTCATCCAGTTGACATTTCATTCTATAAAAATGAATGAATAAAATAAAAAATCAATATTATCCAACAACAGAATAATATTTTCTAACAATTTTTTCCACATGATCCCGCACATTTTTCCATCAATACCGCAAGTTAAAAGAGGTGGAAACAAGACGGAAAAAAAATTGTCCTTCTTTGTCTCTCGTTTATATACCCTGCCTTTATATACTCACTAAGCTCTACGGAAATATATTACATACCTATACATACCTGTGCTCTTCCCTTCCGCACCTTCTCCGTAGCAATCTGCTCCTTCCCAAGAGACTACAGAGCACAAACTTGACCAGTTCAATCGCGTCAGCCACCGCGAGAGCACTCTCTTAAACACACACATAAACCAAAGTATGAAAAAGAAAAAAAATAATCTCAATAAAAATCTCAATTGATTCGTTACATTGTCCGAATTTTTTATTATCAAAATTATTTCCAAGTATTCAAACAGTTGAAGGTAAAGTCAGTTCATATCTGATGTTATGACAAAATGATGAAGAGTGTTCAAATAATTACGTAGATAATTAATGTAATCAATGAAGAGTGTAATAGCACGTTGTGACATATCAAAAAAACCTCGAGGTCACATTTTGTGTTATTACACGAAATGATTGTTTGATTACTTTGTGTATGCAAGAAAATATGTTGTCATTAATTCATCATGTGTGTGTGTCTGTTTTTTATTTATTTAACTCATTATCGTATATTTGTATTGTTCAAACAATTGACAATTAAATAGAAGACGTCAGAGTTCTTTTTTTTTCGTAATAATATTCCATAGCGTATAACTTTGCGCAATAATTTTTGCTGTTCGCCTCTTCGTCATTCTCTCTTTCGCTCTGGCATTACGAGACGTCCTTTGCCACGCGATTCCACGCGGAGAAAGTGTAACCAATGTGCGCTATTTTATTTCATCGTTCTTATATGTTCAACCCAACGATATCCTGGTGAACGCGATACAATTGATAAAATAAAAATAAAAAGAAAAAATATTGTTTTAGTATAAGTTAGTATAAGAAAATTATTTTTTTCATGTCATCTTTGTCACTTTTATTTTCAACTATACTGAAAGTGATTTTACACCTTGCAAAAATATTATGTGGTAGTTTTATTTCCGTTGAGTATTTTAAACGAGTCGTTAATACGTTGTGGAGAAATATTTTCGTTGGTCCTTTCAATTTCTTTTCTTGGATCCCAATGCCGCATTAGAGACGCTCAGGGAGGTCTAAATGACTGACTGAAATAACAACGAGAAAGAAAAACGAAAGAACAAAAATATTGGCAAAATAATCAGAGCTTGAAGTGACACATGGACAGTTTATATGACAGTAAATTCATATCAGAAATGAATATCTAAGTCTCTTTCAATATAATTTTTTTTCCGCCAATTAATATCTATGTGTGAACGCACCTTTAGGCGTCTCGGAGACGAGTTTTCGAGACTGGCGCTGAACGCCGGACCAAAACGGGTTCGTGTGAATCATGATAGACTTTTTTTTTCCTTCTTCGCCACAGCTTATAACCGTCACATGTATTGAACAATGTTAATCCAACAATTACTCAATAAAACCAATAGAAAAGAAATACCAAAGTATTTTTCAAACAAAAATTACCATCACACATAATCGCCCATAACTTTTTATAGTGTATCAGGAATCTGAGAAATTGTGGTCTCATTTTGTTCGCAAGAGTCTGCCCTACAATTTCATTTATATATATCTGTACCTACGAACAATTTGTGAGCCGTGAGCGAGTTTGAAAGATCGTAAAGAAACAATAAAAAAAAGTACACCAAACCGTCAAGGTGATTTTATAAAACATTAATTTCATTTCGTTATTATTCTTTTTGTTCCAGATGGAAACTGAAGTACGGACGTTGAAGCAGGAGCTTACACGTACCAGAGAAGCACTCAAATCAGCAACAAAACGTTGCCGCGAGCTTGTTCGCGAATTGGATTCGTTGAATGTTTGCCACGAGTCTGAACGCTGTATGCGAGATCAGCAACTTTCAAGAATCCTACGTGCTCTACTGGTATTAGAGTCGCGACTTAGACAGGAACAAAAGTCAATTCGACAGCAATTGTGTGAGAAAGACAATGTTATCAGGAATCAGCAGTTGGAAATTGCGAGATTGAGAAGATATACAAAGAATTATATTAAAAATAAAAGAGAACAGGGTACTAATAAAAATTCTGGAGAGACAAACGATGTGAATACAAATTCCGAAGACCTCGAGGGCACACCAACTACCACAAACACATCATTCAACGATGGTAGCTTAGACAAGGACATTCAAAGTTTGAAAAGAGAGATAGTTATTAAATTAAATCATCAAGACGATGATAAAAATAGAAATAAAGACTGTGGAGTACGTAAAACTGACAGTTTCGCTGGAAGTGACGTATCGAAAGAGAGTCTCACTAGTGAAATAACCGATGGCTCAATAATTACAACAACTGATGGCAGCGCTTCGTTATTGAGCACTGAAGGATTTTGCGAAGGTGAAAGCTCGGATATATCACCTGGTTCAACGTTAAATAAATCCTGCAGTCGACGCACAACATCTGACAGTGACACCGAACCCACTCGGACAATTTTGCATAATTCAAATGACCAAATAAGTGATAATAATGACGATGATGATTTTTCAATGACACGACGATTTGGTATTACGAGAACAGAACCGTTAGAAATTCATGACACTGGAATAACGAAAATATTGAGAAGTGATAGCAAAGACGATGGATTGGATTGTACATTTGCATCTGAAGATGAGGAACAACCTGAACCAATTTATGTCAATGGTTGTACGGAAAATAATGTAAATAATTTACGCGAATGTGATAACCGACCTGTGAATGAAATTAATTGTAATAATAACAATGGACGAATTAAAATTGTACAGGAGGAAAAAGTCTTGGAGGAAACCAGTGGCAATTGGTACAGTGATCCTGATGAAGATCGAATTAGTGATGATGTATTTCGTCATAATCCTTCATACCGACCAAACAGCAATCACAATTCAGTTCTCGAATGTGTCAATCAAATTCTACTTCGTGATATGGAGGAAGAAGAAAATGTTTCATCAGTGCCACGAACATTCAAACATCGTGGTAGAATTGTGCGTTTTCAATCCGCACGATTGTCAGATATTGAATCGGTTGGTTCAGAAATGGAGAGAAGAAATTCTGAAGAAACGACAATGGATAAGGAAACAGAGGCAGTAAATTTTGGTAGCACTTGCTCAGAAGATGAGTTTGGAATGAGAATCGATCCACCAATTGATCAAACAATGAATTCTGGAAGTGTTGGCTCGGAATCCAATCATGAGGATGAACTTGAAGATTCTCAATTGGCGCGTGCAATACCCATTGTGATTATTGAACCGACTGAAGACATGGACGCGAGAAGTGATGTATCTTCAGTCTCGCCAGACCTCTCAATGAAATCGAAGTCGTCCAATCGATCGTCGAGCCCCATCTTGAGACTGGAGAGAATTGAAGAGAAGACTTGTCTATCAATGTCTTCTAAAGGTCTGACAATAGCAAAAAATTTAGATTATGAAGATATTGAATCACTACCTGAAATTGTGTCTCCATCACCAAAAACACCACCAGCTCTACCACCTAAACCACAATTCCGCAATAATACATTGATTCTCAAGAAAATACCAAGCCCATCATTTCTGATTGATGAGACACGAAAAAAACATTCACCCGCTGTCAATACTCCAGCGTACGTTAAAAAATTCCTCAATATGTCATCGCCTAACACCAAATCGTCAATTGGATCGTCTGCAAGAAGTCTAGTCTTTGACAATAAAGCCATTAAATCACCAATTGCTAATAATAATTTTAAAGACAACAACAAGTCCAAATCTTTGTCACATTTAAAAAATTACAAAGATCATATATTTTGTGATATAGCAAAAGCACCAAGAGTTACAAATATTGTACGGCACTTTGAAGAATTCAAAATTGGTGGTGATACAGACAATCGTCGCATTAATAAATCACTTGATCGACGTCCACCATTTGAAATTGAAGAAATGGATATTCGACAGAATTTTGAGGAATTCAATTTAGATGAATGTGATTTGTCAGATGATCCTGATCGACTCGATGGCGACGGTTCCGAGCGACTTGGCAATAATACAACAGCTATTAACAAGCAAGAAAATGATTCATTCAATACAGGAGACAATAACAATTCTGGATATATAAATAACAATTCAAATGGTATCTACGATCATTTTTTGGAGGCAACTGGATTAAGCACTAAGTCAATTTTAACGCCATCGCGATTGCTCAGCAATCACAAAAGTATGCTGAAGCCCAAGGACATCAAGTACAAGAATAAAATAAAAGCAGGTGGAACAGAAAAACATAATTTATTGCCAACAACTGGAAACTCTAATATGCACGTCAGACACTGGAGTGGACCTTTTGTTTGATGACTTGCTACCGCAGTCTCCAGCAATAACGATCGATTAACCGAAACGAATCTAAGAAATGTAGCCACAAGTCACAGCTCAACAATTCGAAGGGTTCGACCATGGCGAAAAGCTCGAGGACGAGGTTATCGAGCCGTGAAATCAATATTTTCAGTAATCTCGTGCTACTTTTTTTTTTGTTATGTCTCATCGTAACGTAGAATAACTATCAAATACAAATGCGCAAGACAACTGCGAATTTTGGTTGGAGTCATTAATTTGTGAGAAAGATTCAATCTTGTCAGAAGTGAATTAATCCAGAGAAAAATATATGTACATTAATTTTACTATCAATTGATTAATTCTTCTTTCTTAATTAATTTCCTTTTTATTTTTTACATACGTTAGTTTACTTTACCGACAAGTATTGTAAAATTTTTGATGAATAATTATTTCGTTATTGATTTTGTTCTCTAGTTAAAATAAATGTGACTTTTTTTTCTTGTAATTTTTACCTCTCTTGAAATTTGTATTCATTATCCATAATAAAAATTAAATAGAGTAGACATCATGAATTGTCATGAAGTATTTCGAGTCAGGAGTTTCAAATACAAATAAAAAATGAATTTTTCTACCCCATGAAGCAACGCAAAAGTCCAAGGGGAATTAAATAAATTTATAAATGCCGCTCGCAAAATGTCATCATCCAGAAAATTGTAAGGTACGAAGTGCGCTTGTAATTGTGCTCACTAATTTAATTGAAGAGAACAAAAGCTATTGTTATATCGCGAGTCAGAAGTTGGAATAGAATTAATACTCAAAGAATAATAAGCACTTGAGGGAACTTCTGGTTTCAAACAAGGTAACTATAGGTAATAAACAAATAAATGAATGAATGAATGTAATTCTATTAATCTTATTGAAAAATAACCAGAATTATCCAAACAATGAAAGTGAAGTCGTTTAAACAATAAAGTCGTTGGGAATCGTCACGAATTTGCACAGTATGAAAAGTCTTTCATAATCACTTTTAAATTTTGATTGACATAATTGCAAAGGAAATAAATTATACTTGAAAGTAAGTGCAATTCTTCAATTATATTCAGTCATTATACAAATCCAATTTCATATTTATTAAAAAAAAAAAACAAGAACAATACACAAGTTCATCCATTTTTCTTTACCAACATCAGAAATTTTGAAGTTCCCTCTCTCACCGTGAGAATTACCTGACTTAGGTTACCAACAGTGCACCAACACTTTTAACAATTACATCATTAAACAGTTCAAGCATGCACATCGTTTCTCTTTTAATCAAAAATGTTTAAGCATTAAATTCGAATTCACATGCAAATCGTCACATAATCAATTTTCAAAATTACCCTTCACCCCTACAGCGCATGCGTGCGATACACCTTCGTACAGGATTGGTCACATCCTCAACCAGCTGATGAATGCAAATTCTAATGCAATGGTGGGGATCATTTATATTTTTGTTTACCTCATGCAGTTCCTTCCGTTTAGCCTGTGATCACACTACACAAACAAATCCAGTTGATAATCAAACGAATGCTATCACATGTGTCCAGTCATCACTAAATAATCTCGTCCATCAATTTATTTATCATAACAATCCACTATCAGTTTCTTAATATGAATCTCAAACAAAAAGAAATTTATATAGAGAATTATGATTTTCCACACTGCGATGAGTCATCCAAGTATGAGAAGGTTGCAAAAATTGGCCAAGGCACATTTGGGTATGTTTCAATTAATTAAATATTTTATCAATGAATAACTCTTGGATAATTTATGATATTAACTATGAATTTAACTTCTATGAAATAATTTTTATTTATATTCCTTTGTTAATATTTTGTAAACTTCCAGGGAAGTATTCAAAGCGAGAGATAAACAAAATAGCAATAAATTTGTGGCAATGAAGAAAGTACTAATGGACAATGAAAAAGAAGGAGTATGAAGTCATAAATTTTTATTATATTTTTGTATGAGGAGAAGCAAGTTATATGCGATGTTAATATGTACTAAAATAATCAATATTTTCAGTTTCCCATTACTGCTTTACGTGAAATCAGGATATTACAACTGTTGAATCATGAAAATGTTGTGAATCTCTACGAGATTTGTCGTACCAAAGGTATGTTTGATACAAATTGTAATTTATATTCATGTAATTTTTTCCAACATTTCTTCTAACATTGGCTGAAGTTAATTGATTAATTGGAAGGAAATTTGATATCCCTGATTACAGATTAGTATTCAAAACGATTTGAAATGAATTCTTTTTCAAGCCTTTCATATGGTTTTGAATACTTCAATTGCTACTGATGCTATTAAATGCTTCAAGTCCTACTAGATCTGTTAGTTACCTCTTGTTCAATTAAACACGTATTGATTCTGATTATTCCATTGGGATTTTACCATTAAAAGCAGTGATTGAAATTAGAACCATTTTTAATTACAAGTAGTTTTGTATAATTGTTGATTTTTCATTTACAGCTGCGCAGTATAATCGTTATCGATCAACGTTCTATCTAATTTTCGAATTTTGTGAGCACGACCTTGCAGGATTATTGTCCAATGTTAATGTTAAGTTCAGTTTGGGTGAAATCAAACGAGTCATGCAACAATTACTCAATGGTTTATATTACATACATAGTAATAAGGTAGACATTAATTGCTCTCACACTCCCTTCCACCAATCTGAGAATCATTACGTGAACTATTAAATAATTATTCTCACCAATTCTAGATATTACACAGAGACATGAAAGCGGCCAACGTATTAATAACCAAGAATGGTACCCTGAAACTTGCTGATTTCGGTTTAGCACGGGCTTATAGTGTTAATAAAATAGGACACAGCAATCGCTATACTAATAGAGTAGTCACATTGTGGTATCGACCTCCTGAATTGCTGCTCGGCGATCGTAATTATGGACCACCAGTTGATTTATGGGGTGCTGGATGCATCATGGCTGAAATGTGGACTAGGTAAATATTTATTCATACAGATAATATTGATAGAAAGATGCCTTATCAGTTTACTATCACTTTTGAATGGTGTTTTTTCTTATAATTTTAGGTCGCCGATAATGCAAGGCAACACTGAACAGCAACAACTAACATTGATATCACAATTATGTGGTTCAATAACGCCAGAAGTTTGGCCAGGCGTGGAGAGTCTTGAATTATTCAATCGAATGGAACTGCCCAAAGGTCAAAAGAGGAAGGTAACTAAATTATAAAACATTAGATTATTTCCGTATCATTACTGATTACGGTAGAAGTGACTAATTCACTGATAAATATCCAATGCAGGTCAAAGACAGATTGAAGCCGTACGTGAAAGATGCTTATGGCTGTGATTTATTAGATAAACTCCTCATCCTCGACCCAAGCAAACGATTTGACTCTGATTCTGCTTTGAATCATGATTTTTTCTGGCGAGATCCTATGCCATGTGATCTCGGTAAGATGTTGGCGCAACATACTCAGAGTATGTTTGAGTACTTAGCGCCACCACGTCGGGCAGGACATGCAAGGCACGCTCATCATCCAATTCCAGCTGGTCATACAAAACTTCCGAATGTGACCACTGATAGCGGCTATCAGGACAGAGTCTTCTGAAAATAAAGGATGTTATTTTTCAAACTCGTGTATTATTCGCAACCTATACACTCCATTATAAAACCTGCAAGAGAAAAATCATTCTTCAATAAGAAATATAAGTGTTTTCACTTTCTATGTCACTTTGTTCATAATAAAAGCCAATATTGAACAGAGTCTATTGGAGCGCGATGTTTGTACTGTCGTTCCACCGTTCTGAAGTTACTAATTACATGATTGATTAACTAATTAAAGCATGCATAATGCCAACTCTAGTACAAAAATACAAATAATTCGTAGACTGATTGTCTTTTTTTTTATTTTTCGATCAAGAGTATTTTTTTTTATACTTCTTTCCTTTGTGAAGTGAACTCTGTATATGTGTACGTGTGTTTGTATGCCAACGTCAAAAAAACCAAAGGAATAAAACGTGAATTATGTGCAATTCAATATTAAATATTTGTTATCTTATGAATCAACCATTACGTATAATACAATCATTATAAATCTAACATCTATAAAAATACAACGTAATTCTATAAAAATACAATACTAATCATCACTGGTATCAAAAATTTCAAATCGGAAGATATGAGGATATATAAAGAATTGGGTTATAGATTAATTGAAATATCGTCAAGAATACAAAAATTCAAGTGTCATTCTGTTTTTTTTTCTTTTTTTTTTCCATCTCCAGTTGAATAATTCCATCCATTGTCACCGATCTCACAACTGACAGTGGAGATCATTGATTAGTACATGTAAATCACTCGTTCAGGCACTCTATTACACAATGGCTACGCTATATTTATCGTTACAAAACCCGTTCGTGGATATAGCTGAATCAATTAACAGTAGTAATATGGTACTTCGTACAATTCATTTTGGCACGATGACAATTTTTGTTATGACTTTTCGTTTTCAATTTTCTCCCCCTCCAATTTTCAATTTAAGTTTCCTTCTCGGCACGGAAGTCATAGTAATACTCTTTATCTAATTCACGGCGAGTGCGCGCTTTAATCACAGGAAATTTCTAGAAATTGAAACAAAAAAAAAAGATCATTAGATAAAAATAAAGAAAGAGAAAATTACGGCAATTATTCAAAATATTGTCGTGCGACAATGCCAATAGCTTACAATAGCGGGATCAGTGTGTAAGCTTAGAAGGGGATTGAGTACGAAGGGAACTCCATCAAGATCGGAGGAGCCTGGCAGTGTGCCATAGTTCGACACTGAACCGACTAGGGAAGACGAAGACGACGTTGGTGGTTGTGGTGCTGGTCGCGTTGGTTTGATTCTCGTGTTTGGACTCAATACTTCATAGTCACGATCCGACGAATCGTCAGATTCTTTTTTCCTCGATGTGACATCAGACACCTTGGGATAAATGCCGTTTTGTTGTGGTTTTGGTGACAATTTTGGCTTGGGCGGCCGTTCTGGCGCCACTCGACGAGCTACACCGTTTGACGGATTTGGTGAAACATTTTGTAGAACACTAAAACGTAGAATAAAACACAATAAAATATCTAGAACCAAAATTATATTCGTCATGTATATTTAGTACTCATACAAAACGTACTTGATGTTTTCGTAAGATTGAGAACTCGAATCGCCATTAGTTATTGTGCTTAGCTTATAGCATATTATGACTCCGTTGACCTCGCTATCAGAATGTAAAAATAAAAACCAATCAATAAAATAACCATTAGTGTATTACGTTATAAGGGAAATAGTTCTCCAAGTATTGTCGCTATTGCACGGAACAATAGATATAAATTACCCAGCATATGTGAAGCCAGTGGGAGCTTTTTTGATTCGACTACAAACGATAATGTCCGTTACAGCAACTGAGCAAGCGTCCTTGTTCCGTAATTTGTAGCACACCTGTTTTTTCCTCCAAGCCTTTTGGTCTGCATGAAAAAGTAGTTATTGTGTATACATTATACAAAGAATGAATATACTAAATAAATATTGTTTACCCGTGTCTAGTGTCTGAGGTATCATGCTAAATCCATCTGGTGGTGATTCTCTTTCATTAATAACTGTTATTTCTTGAACAACGTAATTTGGCACACCTTCCGTTTTTGAATGGCAAATATATCTACCTTTCTTTTTAATAAATAAACCACTCTCACGCCACAAATCCGCGTCAATATCTTGATCATACGTCTTTGATATCTAATGAAAATAAAACAATAGTTACTGAAATCATATCTCACGGTAGTTTTGATAAGAGAAAAGATAATAGAATTCGAAAAAAAAAAAAAAAAAACACAAAGGGAAAGTAGAGAATCAATTATTTATTACACTCGACTAATCAATATTCATATAAGTTTTAAGACTCATATTTTGGAAAGTATCCAGAAATTTCGACAAGTCATCGACAATTAACATACCGCAGTGAAACTTGGTGGACACTTATCGATATCTTCAATGACACTGATAGCAGTTATTGGCCTATCATCTGGTAGTAGAGACGAATACCCAGTGACTGAGAGCCATTTCTTCGAATTCATTTTTAACAGCGCCATTTTCTGCCCCTGAATCAATGACATAAAAATAATAAATTATATCCTCTTACAAATAATAATATATTAACATGGAACTTGGAAGTATATCATAACTGAAGTTATACATTGCTCTATTTGATAAGTGTCTTCTTTGGGAAACAACTCAGCTTCAAATATTACCCATCGCAATATTAAACAAAAAGATCAATATTGATTCGAGCTAACTCAACATCACGCAGATTATTTATAGACAAATACAAGAAGTAAGACAGTATGCATAAGTTTCAAAACTTTGCTTCTGTAATATAACGACACGAATCGTAAATTGAATAATAACATTACATCTATCAGAATGTGCGCGCTCTCGGTAAGTTCAATACAATGACAGCTGTGATTTAAATGACGACGATGGTTCCTCGTTGATGTGTATACATAAGAAAATCTGTACACGACGTCAAGGTTATATATTCTTCATCAAAACGACTCTCACTTCTCGCGATGTTCCAGAGAGGACATTCACACACGTATACATACTTCATCGAGTGTGCGGTAGAATATTCTACCGACGGTAATTTGTACTGTACATATACCCCCCCGGAGAATGGAATCTGAAGATCAATGAACCTTACCATTGATTCGTGCGAACTTTTCTTCGGGAAACACTTTGTTAACATAATTACCAATGTATTCCAACAAATTCATCAATATTTTCTATTCCAAACAGGCCAAATAATGAGAAACAATTTCCCATTCACTGATAACTGAGACAATGTTTGTGTTATCTATTTCTACAATCCGAAAAAATTGAGACCAAATCAAAACGAAAAGCGGAAACTGCGACACACTCCACTAAACTCTCTGACAGAAGTATATTCTTCAGATGGGACGTTTCGCATTCTAAATTGGTTATTCTAAAAATAAATAAAATAAGAATACCGAGACGCCGATGTTTATATCACAATCTGTACATGTATTCATCCTTTCAAATACCTATAGAATACTATGCACTCACCTATATAATTTATAAATGATGCAGAAAGCGGAAGAATCTACAAGTACAGCATGTCGACAAGAAGAATCGAGTCACTTTATATATATTAGACCCGGTCAATTAGCACCAGTCACTCGTTGTCGTGGACAGCTTGAAGAAAAAGGGAGTGAGTAGTGAAGTTGATTGGTGTTGGCGGTGTTGGCTATCCGCTTTTGCCCGCACACAAATTCGATGCTCACGTATCAATTAAGACTTGAATGACCTAGAATAATGACACCACAATAGTTCGACAATTTATCTATGCGCTTCGGTATCTATTTAATAATATATATATACACATACATATTTCGTGACGTATTCATAGCATCTAATCAAAAAATTTGTTGTTTTTTTTGTTTTGTATCGCGGGCGGTCGGGGTTTGCGTGCTGTCCCACTCGCGACTTGACAGCGATGACATCACCTACATGAGAAACAAACAGAGAACGTCTCGACAGTTCAGTGACTACTGCTATTGCACTGCTATACTGCCAAACAGCCAAGCACCACCAAGCACTTCTAAAGTACATTCACATATTCATGAATAACAGAGGGGAGCTTGGCTATGTGTGGGGTGGATGGGTGGTTGTATGTTCGATAAGTTTACCTCTGTCTCCCCGTTTTCCTCACATTGCTCTATCTTCTTTTAGCTCTTTCTTTTCGTTTAATGTTCTCTCCTTTTCGGATGATTACAGTCAATAGTTTTGGCAACGTCCATGGAACGAATGATGGCGCTGTAACAGAAAATTCAAATACCGACAGAGTAAACATTTTTATTGTTTTTGTAGGTTATGTTGGCGGAGATGATGAGAAGATACAATGGCCAGCCATTCTTTTGTTTTTTCTGTGTGGGAATGGATAGAAGGCGTTCATTGGTCCATTTTTGTGTGGTGATTCAGATGGAAACTCAGATTGGCAATTCGCAACTCAGTCGGTAATTCTTCACGCGGATAATTTGAATTGCGAAATGTGCGCATTATTTGTTGTTTGCAGATGCAGAGAGTTTTTTTGGGTTTTTATTCTATGTTAGCGCTTTCTTCATAACTGGGCGACAATTCAAGGGAGGTTGGTTCACAGAACTCGTAGCACACTGAGCACACACTCCAAAAATAGTCGTGATCGTTGATGAAAATTCACATCCTGCGATTCTGAACATTCCAATGGGTTGGAAATTAGACTACGAAGAATAGAGAGAAGATCGATGATAAATTCTGAGAATTCTCCCCTCAAACACATCCCACTTGCAAACTACCGCATGTCGTATACAGCACAAGCAACTAGCGCCAAGATATAGGTTATGTTCTCCATTTTCTTTTGATTCTACAGTTTATGTCATGACATTTGTGCTCTGATGCGTCTGCGGTAGCAAAATTCCCACACATCCATAAATATATCAGTTCTCCAATCGATTAACCAAAAAATTTCAATACAATGTTGATTAAAGTGAAGGTACGGTTTATTTATACTCATCAATTATTTGTAGAAGCCAACAATATTATATCTATTAATATTAAGCATTTCATTGTTTCAGACTCTCACTGGCAAGGAGGTAGATATTTTTGTCTTCATATTTAATGAACTATCGATTTTATAATGCACCGGTAAAAATATGTGGTGTATTTTTATATGCACAAAGAAACCTCATTTAATATTGCATTTTATTGTTTCTTATGAGTTATCGTTATTCGATACATATTCATACTTACGGTGCAGTTTCAATTCACATGAATCACTAATCGTGATGTTTTTCGCAGATTGAAATCGACATAGAGCCAACAGATAAAGTTGAAAGAATCAAAGAAAGAGTGGAAGAAAAAGAGGGAATTCCACCACAACAACAAAGATTGATATTCTCAGGCAAACAAATGTGAGTTTACTATTTTATTTGTTACTTATTTGGTTCAATTTCTCCAATAAAACCAACGAATAGAAGTTATACAAAGAAGAGAATATTTTTTTCGATGATAAAATGAACGATTTACATATAAAGAAACTTACTTATATATTAACGTGTATGTATGAATTTTGTTACAATAATTGTTTTCTCTCTAGGAACGATGAAAAGACAGCACAAGATTATAAAGTTCAAGGTGGCTCGGTGCTTCATTTGGTACTGGCATTGCGTGGCGGTTTTTGAATAGGATCATTCCCTTTGAACTTTTAAAGACTTTTTTTTCACGGTGTTCAAATTATTGTTATTATATTCAAATGACAGATTGATATCTCATGAAGAATGAGAACGAAACGGCTGAATAACGAAAATATGAAAGTTATCAATTAATAATAAATTGAGTACGTGATTACAATCAGTCCATGAGGAAGTCTGTGAATGTGACAACATTTTTGAAATTGAATTGTGAATGAAGGTATAATACTTGTATTTGATGGAAATATAAAATAAAAATAATTTAATTTATACAGTCGAACGCGTAATATCAATTACAATTGTATCAGTTTCATCAAATCATTACCCAAATTTCTGATACAACTTATGAATTCATTATTCAATAACTTGATTGAATAAAGCAGTTGAATTCTCATCTTATTTAAATAAATGCATCAAGAAGATGGATTATATTAAAGAGGAAGATAACTGGATTTTTCGTCAGTAGAATGATAGTTTACTATTTGATAATTTATGTTCGATGATATCGGCTGTTGTGCGTTGCTCGACTCCATTTAGTCTTGAAGAATCTCTGGCAAATATCACAATAAGCTGCTGTGTCCGGTGATGCCTCGTGCTTGGATGCGATGTGTCGCAATAATGCATGTTGAGTAGTAAAGTTCACATTGCATTTATTGCATGTTAGAGTACGTGAATGGCCAGCTAATAGAGCAGCAACATCTGGACATTCTATAAATTTACATGATACTATATTTAAATTCAGAACAAAATTATCTTCTCAATTATTTTCTGCAAATGTTCATAATATCATTTTTCTTATTTATATCATCAAATGACAATCATATTAATAAAATCAGTTTTAAATCAAAAAATTATTTTATACTCATCCAAACCGTAAACCGATAAATAGTACTGCAAACACTTTTATAGCAGTTTTGAAATTATTGAGAATTTGTATTGAAAGATCCTTAACTAAAATTCTCAACTAATAAATGAAAGAAATGTTTCGGGTATTTGTTCACGAAGTGAAAGAGATTCCTACATAGATTTCATTTTTATTTTCATGCGCTCGACAAATTTAAAATATCGTAAAGTATAATGCAATAATATTATTATATTTTCTTTTGCTTTTTTATTATTTTTTTTTCTTCACTACTCCTATACATGAAGTGCATATAATTCGCTTACATACAGCATACAATACTGAACTAATATATGTTTCTAACAATAATATACATTCTAACTCTATAAGGCATTGTTGAACGAAAAAAATGTTGAAAAAATGTAACTGACAAAATGATCGTGAGAGAAAATGATTTTTGTGTTATAATACCAATCCCCATTTCACGTTGTTGTCTTTCAGATTTTTTTCTATTTTCAAATGAATTTATGCATATTGATGATTCGTAATTCCTTTTTTGTCAATAATTTATCGCAGTTAATGATATTTGGGATTGAATAAAATTACAAAATGATATTTTCATAATACAAGCGGATGATGTTTTTGAAGAGTCGATGATATAAGTCAACTAACAGAAAAGACATTTGGTATTTTGTTTCTATGAAGTATAATTGTAAGCGCAAACTCAAAAGCTCCATTTTGTTTATCTCATATAGAATATTTTAATAATCGATCATGAATACATATTCTTGCTACATTTATTACGCATATCTATATAAATGATGAATTGATAAATAAATTGTCTCAATTAAAAGAAGAAAATGATTTTCTGAAGTGAAGATATTCATTTATTTATTCTATTTTCACTTTACCATGAATTTTCAAGAACAAAAATTACAATCCACTATCGCTGCACGATATTTGTTCGTGCACAATTTGAATTCAAGTTAATTATATTGTTATTTTCATGGACGGACTATGAGATTCATTTGTTGCCGAGTTTTTCCAGTAGTGTAATTTTTCATTCGTTTATGTATGTACAAGCTTTGTTGAATCATTCATTATTATTTATATTAATATTACCTTTTATTTCTTCTTTTCTGTTTTTGACTGGTTATATTTAAAGATGTGATTGTGTTCATGTGTTTTTGTGTGATAAGTTGTATGCAATATTCAGATTGCGCACTCAAAACAATATTAAACGTGCTATGGTTCTTTTTTTTTCATTATTTTTTTACGATGCACTGAAATACTGTATCAAGACGACTAGAAACTCCATTTCTGTATAATTGTCATAATTTTCTCTCCTAATTCATCATGCACACTTGGTTTTGTATATGTTCATACACATATATATTTATTTATCCATTTATTTATTTATTTATTTATCCATTTATTTATATATTTATTATTTTTTTTAGAATGAGTAATTAAATTTTATTAATTTTTTCTTTTTCTTTAATTTGTAATTCGACCATAAAATTGAAAATACACAACTTTCAAGCTTTGAGTATAAATAATTTTCTTTTTCATTATTATAATTATCTTTACTATTTCTCTTACTATTATAATTTCTCTTCCTCTCACAGTTGCACGTGTTCATTTTATATAGCAATATGATCTTAGAGAGAGAAAGAATATGACGTAATGAAATATCAATCATACAATTGGAAAAGATTTTTTATATCAATATGTGAAAGCACGTTCAATGCATTTTTTCAGAAATTTTCCTTTCAATTATGAGCGGATGATAAAAATATTTTCAATATGCACAATAATTATCATTTGTATTTAAACAATTGATAGTTCTATTTATATAAGATATATTTTGGTGGTTGTGCATTAAATGACACGTTTGAGAGTGGATCCCAAAAAAAAAAATTGGTAATCATTTCAAATTCTCATTTTTATATCTGTTTTTTTTTCTTTCTTTTTCATAAATGTCAATTCGAATATTATGATTGTAAATATTTTTAATTCACTTCTTTTTTAGGATTTTGATGCCTCTGGATCGTCTTTTGCCATTGCATGTTATGTTTTAATCGCATATGACGACGCAAGTCGGTTCTACGACTGAGAGTGGTGTGACATAGGATGCAGGTTGTCTGGTTGCGATGCACTTCGAGGTGCTGGGTCAGCGAAGCGAGGTGCTTGTAAACACTTCCACAGAGACTGCAAGAAAAACGCCCTGGACCCTGCATCACCACTTGACCAGTTGTATCTCCAACATGCTTCCGTTTTCGTCCCACCCCCCCTGCAACACATTAACAGCCTCGTGACCCCCGGTTACTCAATAATATTTATTATTGTGTGAAAACAACGAGCAATGATGATATATCAACAAATCACACCCCCAACTATATTTTTAAAAATAAAAGTTTTGAATTATTTTTATAGTGCATCGAGACATAATTGGAAGTGGCCTGTACAAGCAAAGCCTTCTCAATATTTATTTATTATTATTTATTTGTTTTGTTTTGTTTTTTTTTTTTCGTTTTGCATTCCTATTCTTTGCTTGATGCACAATCATCAATCGAACACGTTGCAATTTAATTTTAATTAGTGACTTGGGTTGTAAAAAGAATTTTTTAAAGTGTAAATTGTATAATTTGTCTCGTGCAGATATCAACAGCGCTGTGCCAATAATGAACAATGCTCAATAGTTCATGCGATACGATATTTAAATAAATATTGTATTATGCATTGTGGATACCGTAAGGTCTCGGTTTACGCTTTATCTTTTATTGAATATAAATAATTATGATATTCAAATTTTTTTCGTTTTGATATCAATTGAATTTTTGGCACTTCTGTTGTTCATCGAGTCGATGTCATTTTTTATGCGTACGAATTCAATCACGGACTTGATGCGGTTTTCTTTTGTTTAATTATTATAATAATTAGCTATATGTTTAAAAAGTTTTTACAATAAATTTGCGTTTGTATTATCCGAACATGAGCAGCTGAAATTAGAAATAATTACGGAACGAAGTGTGGCGATTGTTGTAATCTACTATAATATCTATCTTTTGTTTAATTTAGCAGGGAAGGATATATTTTTGTTAATTAGTTGACATTTTAAAACTTTATTCACACAATTGTTCACTTACATGGTTTGCCTGCTATAAGTCAAACATTGGGATTACGTTATACGATATATTATATATATTTATGTGTTTTTTTTTCTTTCATCGTTCATAAATAATTCAAATGAAGAAATATCGCTCTTGTTTCTCTCTAACATTAAATCATTGGCAATCAATCTTGTACTTATTTTTATCCTATTTTTTTTTGGTTTCATTATTTTCTCTCGCTTTTATTTTCACTTCTCTTTTTTTATTTTCATCAATTGAGGAATGTGCAATATCATTTTGTTTCACTTATAATTTACTAACAAAATAACATAGCACGCAAAAATAAAATTGTAATATAATTGTTGGAATTTTAATTTCAACCTTTTCAAATCGAATTTTTCATTGATTAAATTTGACTTGAAAAGAAAATAATAAATCTTTTGCACGAATTCTTTTTTTGTCTACTTCTTCATTTAGTTCTCATTAAATTGGCATATTATGCATTATAAATAAAAAAACAAAGAGAAAGAAAAACATAAAAGTGTGCAATACAAAATAATATATTTGACTATAGTAAATTCCATTAGACACTCATGAATAAAGGGAAGAACTTCAGTTTATCTAATAAATCGCCCATTGATTGCACTGTAAAATCAATCTTTGGAAAAACATATTATTAATTTTGACTATATATAGGAACAAAACTCTGCACTATAGAAATACCAAATACGCTTCACTAACTAACTAACTAATATATATATAGAATTATTTTTGTAATCCTCATTGCAGGATTTCATAGCCTCTCTAAATAAAGTATAAATAATTCACTGAATTTGGCAAATTATTTTCAATATAAAATAATAATTGAGTAAACACCCCAATTTATTATATTCCAATTCGCCAAATAATGAATATTATATATCCACGACTATCTCATTTTCAATTTGAAACAAAATAAAAAAGAAAAAAGAATTAAACGAAAATCAATAACGACTAAAAACAAACAAAAGAAACAAAGAAAAAAACAAATGACACAATGAATAAATGAAATATATATTAAAATGTGTTGAAGTGTCTCTATATAATTATTTTATTTCTGATAACTATTCGTTATTGGTATTATTAATCGATTATCAATAATAATATTATTGGCAAAAATGGAGGAAAAAAAGAGAAAAGAAAAGAAGAAAAAACATATATATCGTGATAATTAAATCAACTTTGGCAGTAAATTGAAGACTAGCAAGAAATTATTGTTTCCTTTCAATTTTTATCCTTTCACCACCCTCAAAATGCACATTCCTCCTTAATTATTTATTAAGTACTGAAATGAACTTGACTAGATAAAAAATAATAGGTTCTATCATTTTATCTTTTCGTACTTATTATTTTTTTTTTATATTTTTTTTTTTCATTTCCCTGTTTCTCTCGAATCGTCACTTTGTTTATTTCATCCCCCGTATATCTTCCATTATATTATAAAATATTTTGTGTATATACGAGTGTAAATGTAGTAGTAGTAGTAGTAGTAGTAGTAGTAGTGTGGCATATCGCTGTGTATCGCATATTATACACATATACATACATACATACATCCATACATACATACACATACACATAATATGCGTGTATGAATGACTAGTTGTGAGAAAATGTTTATTTCTTTGTGGTTTTTTTTTCTTTTCCCAAGATAGGCAACGCTTTTTAAACAAAATTCATTATTAATTCATCTTCTTTGGTGGCAATTCACACTAAGGAATAGGACTAGAGGTGATTCTTTCAACACTGCTTTCTCTAATGCGTATTGTGGTAAATGTTGCATTTGTCTCAGGGTTCGCCGTATTGGCGTTCTGCTGCGATATTGCTGCTGTAGTAACAGGTAACTGGGTTGCATTACGAATGTTATCCGTTGCATTTCCGAATCCCAACCAGCCGTGGCGATTCTTTAAATGACGCTTCATGTGCGTTGTACGGCTGAGGACTTTGTGGCATACCGGACACTGGGTAGTTCCCTTATGCATGTTCATGTGTTTATACATTGAGTCCCGATTCCAAAATGATTTACCGCAGAGTTTGCAAGAATGCGACGGTTGTTCGATGACCACTGTACGTGAATCTAAATCAAATAAATATATTTCATACTAAACATTTTAACGGTTCAATCACAATTACTTCATTACTGATTTCTGCTTCTTTTTATTTATATATATATTTTTTTTTGTTCCCTTCATTAATTATACTTTCCAACTTTTCTTTTTTTCTTCAATTTATTATTCAAATTGAATAGAATTTTATTTCTACCATTCACACTTTCATTCATACAATTTTGGAATATGTGGAAAAAAAACACCAAACGAAAATACGGAAGAATAAAATCATTTTTAAGAAAAAAACAGTATGAACAAAAACAAAAAATAATTATTGGAGTTTATATATTAATTATAGAGACGAAAGAGTAATTATATAAATTTATTATATCTATGTATATATAGATTTGACAAATAAAATACATACTTGTGCGACGCCACACTCACTCTTTGTCTTTTACTTGTTCTTACATTTCTCCTCTTCGCAATCATGCTCAATGAAAAAATTCATGGGAGATTTAGCTATTTTATTCTTTTTTTTTTCTTTACTTCTGATCTTTTATGATAATGCGCATACGTACCATGTTATTAATTTCATGCATATTAAATAAACAAAAATATAATTACTGCAAACTTTATTCAAATGTAGAAACAAAAAAAAATTATAAAATTAAAAGTAAATATATATAAAAAAAAGTCGAATGAAAATAAAAAACAATTGATAAATAAAAATGAAAAACGATTTAATAACACGTGATCAAAACGTAAATACGTATTTTAAGCAATATAAAATTATAAGCGCGGGGTACCTACCCGCACTTTCGAAAATAACACTTATTTATACTTGTACAGGTGTCAATAAATTGATGGTGAACCGACAATCAGGGACTCCTTTGAATTGAAACTATCACTAACTCGAGTTGAATGAGAAGAAAAAAAAATAATAATATCATTATGTATAAGAATTTAAATATATTTGTGAATAATAAATAAATATAAAAAATTAATAATATAAAAACCATTGCACTTGAGGGGGGCGATGAAGATGATTTTGTCTTGTGGTAATCACAACGTCGCCAATAACAATTTCATAATCAATGTTCAATAGAGCGACAACAAACTTCGTTTATCTCTACCAAACCAATTTGTTCTCAGTCACAATTTCATAGTGAAGTAAACTAATGGGTTTTGCACCATTTTATATACGTAAAAAAAACGAATGGAAATTTATGCACATTCAATAATTATAATAATTAAATAGATACAAAAAAAAACATAAACTGGCACAAAATAAATCCATTATATTGTACGTTGAACACAATGCAATAAATTATCAAAAAATATTCATGAATAAACCCTAAACAAATCACATGAGTATAGTTTTATGAACTGAAAAAATTACATTACACAAATGTAATATCAAAGTTTAATATCACTCAATACTGATGGCAAGCATTGATATGTATAATCAAAATAGAAAAAAATCATTAGAAAAATGAAATAACACGAAAAAAAAAAATCATATCAAAAGTAATTTAAGCATTTGAGAGTTATATTTACACGGTCCCATTTTTGTTCTACTAATTCATGGTTTGTTATAAAAGAAATATTTCATATCCTATTTATAATATTTATAGCTATATTTTCATAATAATAATAATAATAATACTTATTATTACTGTTTAATCATTTGAATAATGTGCAATTTACAGTACGCAATCACGTTTGGTTATGACTTTGTATTGTTGTAAAAAATTCTAATTGTGCGCCAATAAAATATATCTGACGATTTTTTTTCTCTCGGAAGAATGGAGTTTGTCTCTAATAAATTTGAGCATAATATATTTATTCATAATATTATTTTTTTTCAGTTTTTCAATTGCGCTTGTAGTATTTTAATTTTTTTTCAAACATTGTTCGTGATAATTCTCCTTCGATCACTTTACCCCGTGAATGTTTACCATATGACAGCGCATGGTGTATTTGCGGGTGAAGACTGTTTGACATATAGGACAAACTGTGTCACCTCTGTGTATACTACGGTGATGGGCTAGTGAGTCACTTCGATTGTAGCATTTTCCGCAAATATTGCATTCCCACCGACCCTCCTCTCGACGACCCTCTCGTGGGTGCGTCCTCTCGTTGGTACGTCTTCGCCTTGTGTCATAAGCGTGGTCGGAACGTTGTAGATGAAGTGATGACATTTCGGAATTTGTTTCTGCGCACACAATCCAAAGTGTTTCCAATACACACACACAGTCCATAATTTTTTTTATTTCAATGGTTTTTTTGTTTCAAGCTCATTTCTATTCGTTACTACTGATTAACAGTAGATATAAATAGTGTGTAATTTTTTTATGATGTAAAATACGTCTAATGTTAAAGTTGATAACTATTTGGTCAGTAATTCGTCCCATAACCATTGCCTCAATAAATAATTAAATGATTAAATAAACAAATGAATGAATAATACAGAAAAAAAACCCTTCAACCAGAAATAATTATTCTTTGAAAAGAATTTTACTATGTAGAATAAAAAAAAAAAAAAAATGAAGAGAAAAAAAAATTACATTGCGAAGAATCAAAATTTTATTGTAACGCTTTGTTTTCCTGGTACTATTTACGATTTGAGAGTGGACTATTAACGATTGTACTTTATTTTCCATTATAATTGCATGGGAATATTTTTTTTAAATCTTCAATAGAGAAATTCATATTCTGAATATCGTCAGCCTGATTAAAGCATTAAGCAAAAAAAAAATGGTCACTAAAAGTTATTGATAATATATAAAAATTTACTCCGAATTATTCTTATGTGTTCATGCGATTCGATTTAATTTCACTCACAGCCTTTTGGAGACACAATTTTTCATAAATTTTCTTTGCCACAGTTTTAGATTCGCACTATCACATGATTGGGTTATTGAGAATTAATCGAGTAACGAATTCTTCAATTATTCGAATTTATATTGAAAATATTATCCTGTCCCTGTTTAACGTAATTGAAACTAAATAGTAACTAATAATTATGTATTTGAAGAAGAAGCAATCCTCTACTACCAATCAGTGAACATCTGTTCTATTTTATTGAATACCTAAATTACAAGTGTGTATATTTCCTTCGTGCCTATTTCATACGCTATTGTCTTTTTTGTGCTCTGTATGAGGTAGGATGTAAATAAAAATAAATCGTCAGTTAATAATAAATCACAAAATTAATTTACGTATAATATCTACTAAAAGTTGAATAATAATTGTAAATTCATTTTGTTCATGTAATAAATTTTCCGAAAATAAAAAGAAATTTCTTTACGTATCATTCGATTATTTTGTTATGGCACAAATTGTTATCTAAGTAAATCAAATTCAAATCACGAGACAAATATTGAGCAAAATTGACACAATAATAAAATATTTTTAATTAGAAATAAAAACAATGGATGTAAATATGTTCTAAATGATTCAATATTTTTGTTCTTTTTCATTTCTCAATACTCAGTGTATTGTGCTTTATTTTTTGTATAATCATCAAAACTGACTCATTTAAATTATGAATTAAAACAAAATGCTAAGTATAAATTTATCTCAACAACATTTTAGACATAAGATTTAAAGAGAGGCAAAAGAGAGGATTGTCAAGTTTGTTCAATTAAACAAAAAGAACAAATAAAAAAAAAACAAAATGATGCAATTTATCTTAAAATAAGGAAATGTTCAGTCTATGTATGTGCCCATAAAAAAATTATCATTGGCAATTAATTAATTATTGCCCGTGAGAAATAATATTCTAATCAATTGAGTATATAATAGAGAATGTTTGCCTGAGATGTCCACTTTTCATACAATAATAGCGAGCATTTGTCCCAAAGTACCGGACTTCAGGTTAAAATAAGACAATTCATTAAAAAGAAAAAAATAATAATAATTAACATCAAACTGTTTTTTTTTCCTTAGCACTTTGCACATCTCATTGATAATTCAAAACTTAATAAAACGATTCTATATAAATACACTTAGTTTGTACTTGGATTTTATTCAACCCTTCGAGCACGGGCATAATTAAAAGGGATGAAAATAGTGACTCACTTTAGCATACATCAAATCGACAAGGTTGAAAAATTATCAGATAAACTCAATTTTTCTTCCAAATATATTTTTTCCGATTCAATTCTTAAACAAAAAAGTTTGAAATAAAAATTAATCCGTACTAAAAGGGTCGATACATAAAAAAATAAAACTTGAGTGCGTATGTTCTAAATGAATATAAACTGTACAGACTTTTGTCTCCAACAAATATTAACGCACTTTAGTCAATTGATTTTTTTAACTCGAAAATATATTCGTTTTAGTTCGTTAATTGTTAAGATAATCTCAATTCAATGTTTCGATAGCAGGATTCCACTGAGAATCTGATTTGAGAGGAAAATTAATATTACAAAAATACTATAACTTCAATAAAAATCGAAAATGGTACTTCATATCGATTAAGCACGTAATGCACATTGATAACTATCAGTTGATGTAAAAAAAAAAATCATCACTATAAACAATTATGCACGAACAAATATACATATTTTCACATTCACATATATATATATATATATATATATATAAAATTGAGCATAGTAACGAACTTAAATACTCATCAAAATCGTAAAAAAAAAGAATTTCATTGTGGTACTTTTTGATATATATGTTTTCATTTCTTTCTTTCTTTTCTCCCTCTCTCTCTCTCTCAAATTTGTCCTTTCTCTGTACATATTAACAGTGCAACGTGAAAAGTAATCAATAACGCTAAACTAATACGTGCTCATGTATTTTTTCCCACTTTTCAGGTGATCGTACAATAAGCAATAAAAATTATTTTTCATCGCATCTGCACGGCAGCTATCGATCACTTAAAACAAACAGAAAAAAAAAATAATAAATTGGAAAATAAAAGACAAAAAAAAAAAGATGTTTTCCCATGAGCAACGCAATGGACATATGACAATGTCGACTAAGCATTTCTCTTTTTGTGGGTATTAGTAATTTATAATTTAAATATACGGCATAAAGGCAGGTTGGTGCTATGGGGGAGGAATATGAGGAATAGCTCGTAGTTCATGAAATTCCGCGAAACATGGCCAGCGACAGAGACAGGCATTGCAGGCCCAACATTTGAAGCGTGTCTGTCTTAACTTGCCACGCGACGTAAGTACTCCTCGACGTTTGCAGTATACACATACTTTTCCATGGCCATTTGCCTTGCTGAGACTATGCGGTTGACCGGGTACGTATGTAATCCCTCCTGAAGAAAATTGGCCAAATCTTCGGTTAGTGATATCATAGAATATGTGCACATGCAGCAACCATTAGTAACATGTGTATGACCAATCCCAGCACCAACCCTTAGCCGTAAGCCAACTTAGATATCAGCGACCAATACCCACAATTGTAGCATTGCCAGGTGCTTGTTCAATGTGCTCGCCTATTTTACACAAACTATTCTTTTTATTTCAATTATTTTCTCATATTCTATTCAATATTTCTTCACTTTATCGCTCACTTTTTCTTTTTCTCACTTTCATTATTATTTTTCACTTTTTTCTTTTCCTTATATCCGTCATTGATATTATTGAGCATCATTTGTTCATCAATATATTTATTTCTCGTTCACTTCGTTAATTTATTGTAATATGCATTCAATGTTTTCATGGTCGAAGATAATTGCATTTGTAAAATTACTTTAATTCTTTTTTTTTAGAAATATTTAGTTGGGGGATTTCCAATGAGTTATAAATATGATTTTATGTCGATACGCAGAGGCATTTTGGATATTATTAATTGTGAATATGTATGTGATTCGCAGTTCTATTAGTGATGCAATTCGGTTTACAGTTTGGGTTTATTCAAAGTTTTTGTATTTTTCTTTAGCTCTATCAGTCTTCGCAATATATTGATTCGAAATTAATATAATACAATTTTTTCATGCTCCTACAATTTTGACTGATTGTCACTTGTTTTCATTACTTACCTATTGTGTGTGAAATAATCCACAAATGAATTCTCACATTAAAACATAGTACCATGGCGAGAAAATAATTGAGAATGAAAAAAAATAAAATAGACAAAAGAATAAATCAATTGGATGAAAGTAAAAGAGGAACATTTCTTTTGTCACATGCTACTCAAGTAATCACCATCACCTCCATCACCAAAAATTTTTGTGCTTCAGTATTTTATTTCTTAAAGATAAGAATAACCCCCATATCTAATGCTCATGTATTGAAGTATGATTTTAAAAAGAGATTGACGAAATGGAAATAAGTGCTGGAAAGTTTCATTAGCGCAGAAATCAAAATCGCAATGACATTCAGCTATTCCGTTTTCGTACGTAAGAAATAATAAATTCATGTAAGGAAAATTCGTGTTGTATTCAATGTAATGTTAGTAGCGTAAGAATGAGAAAAAAAAAACAACAATAAATAAATGAATGATAAATAAATGAAAATAAATTGAGTAGAGGAGGTTTGCAGACTAAAATCTAAATATTAATAAAAAAGGAATGTCGATGATTGTCGGCCACATATACAGCACTTGGCAATGCTTTCTACAGCATCTAAAAGAATCCACCTACAACCCGAAAGTGCCTGTACCGCTGTGTTGAAATTGCAAAGGAAGAACCAAATAAAAAAATAAATAAATAAATAAACAAATAATAAGTTAAATCATGCACGGTGTTTTTGCACTAAAATACGTTTTTTTTTCTGATCAATGAATGAACAAAAAAAAAGGAGTAGAAGAATTTCAATACCAGAGAAACATAAACAGTCACCTTTACGTATCCACCACATTCGCACATTCATTACTCTTATTCATGAGCATTTTGCGAGAGTGATTGGCAGAGTAATTTTCAATAATTCCTTCGAAATGACAGTTATTTTCCTGTATTAATAATTACATGCCATCTCAATCTCGTGAAACGTTCACGTTAAGAATTTTTCCTTAAATAGTTGTCCAAAAACATTACGCATGTATAAAAAGATTTTAGGAGAAAAAGATAGTTTTTTGTTGTTGTTGTTGTTGTTGTTGCTGTTGTAAATATGTTTTTTTAAAGGCATCGCTACAATATGGCTTTCCAAGATTTGCCCAAGTCATAGTACCATAATCATCAGTATGCGTGTATGAGTGATGCAAAGCTGCACAGGCTACTGCGCCATTATATACGTTTGTTTTTAAATCTTTCTTTTTACAATTGTACATAGTTATTAAGGTTGGAGTTTTCCCCCGTCTACTACTGTGTTTAGTACAGATATACGTTTACACATACAATTATAAAAATATATGTGTATAGAGATCAAACGATCTCATCCAGTTAAACAATGAGTTACTTTGTGTTTTTTTCCTACTCGCAATGCCCAACATCATTATTATTTTGCTTTGTGTACTTTTAAATATTAATGAATTAATGATGTTATGCACACAGAGTTGAAATAATTGGTCTACCTTCTGCAGCGCCATTTGCCACCATATATATTTAATTATTCCTATATAACTATGCTTAATGAGCTTGTTGAAAAAAAAAATGGTTTGCAATGAGTCGCGATTATTTGATTGATAATTGAAATAAAATGCACGGTGATTTATGAATATTTGTGTTTTTCGCGGATGGACATTTTATTCGATTGTGCAGTGACAACATTGAGGCAAATAATTTGGCAACAGCAGCAGGCAACGATACATACTATACAATGTGAAGGAAAATTATTGTTCCACTTACCCTGCACTGCTTCCTGCGTTAACCTCTCACCAGATGTACTTGGCTTCGATAGTAAATGTCCTATTTGTAAAATATAAACAAGATATAGTTAGTAAATGTAAATACGAATGAGTAAATATGATAATGATCGTTTATATTGCAACATATTTAATAGATCATTACCGAGATCTGACGACGAATGCTTTGCATCTGTTATATCTGATCCTGACTGATTTGAATAAAATGTTTGGCTGATGTCCGGTTTGTGATCTTCCTCTGCATTCGATAAAATATCCTCACCCAATTTATTTGTTGATGTATCACCAATGCTTTGTTCTTCATAACTACAACTGCTACCATCTTGCTCTAAATATTCCGGCATTTCCAATTTTAAATTTGGCATTATAGGTATTATTTCAACTGGATCAATAGCACCAGCTATATTATCTTGAGGATCAGATAACTTTTTTTCATTGTCGTCTTTTTTTGATTTTGATGCATTTGTTGATGATTTATCGGCATTTGATGTTGCATTGTCACGACATTTCCGTCTTTTTGTTGGTGGTGTGTCAGGTCGTAGTTCAATTGAGTGATATGGCAATGGTGACGATGGTGATTTGTTACCTTTGTTGTTTGTCATGAGTTTGCCAGAGGCATTTTGTAGTTGTACTTCGGGTTCATTTGGGATTTCAACGTCCTCCTTGAAAAAACATAAAGGAAAATGCAAAATTAATCAGTGCTATTATTTGAATAGTTTAGTTTCCTTCATGAATGGTGCGATATTTACCTCGGTTACACTATCGTTATCTTTTCCGGTTCCATCGGTCAGTCCCTGGACCGCCAACAGTTCTGCTGTTGTTAAGAAACTGGCCAATTGTTCCTGTACAACGTTGACTTCGCCTTGATACATAAAATCAACTAATGCTGCTAAATCATCAAATTTAACATTACGGAATATTATAACTGGATGCTGGCATGGATTTTCCTGAAACGAGAAAATGAATTGCATTTTATTATTGTGGCAGAAATGTTCTATGTTATCAAATTTTAGATTATTCTTTTTTTGACATTTTAGAACTTCTCATCGTGAGTAAAAATTTGCCAAACAATTTTTGGTGTTCCTAGTTATACGTGATCGGACGCCCGATTTATGCCCCATAAAAGAATCAATAAAATGGAATAGAGTTGTCAAGAAGAGCAAGATGTTGTCTTAGTGACAACATCAACCTTCATAATCTATCAGAGTGGGATAATGATTGATTCTAGATGAAGAAAAGTGTCACGAAATGTCATGGAAGTCACACTAGAATTCTGAACAGTAAAGAATTTCATAACTTTTATGACCTAGAAGAATTATTGGAGAATTTCGTTTCATCTCTACTTTCTTGCTGCGAAAAAAATGTCTAAATATATGTTGATACTTCAATTATCTATCCGCAATTCTCAGCCCTACAGTTCATAATTTCAATATGAAAATCACTTTCATCACGAGGAACGTTTAATTCCCACTTTCAATATATTGATAAAGAGATAACATAAATATCAACGATTCCCCAACAAAAATATTAAAACCTCCAGCATATACAACACTTTACCTTGAATAAATCTCGGAAATATGTGCTACATGCCGACAATAGCATTTTATGTGCTCTAATGCGTTTTCCTTCACAGCTCAATGTAACATCAACCAAATCCTCATCGCTTCTAAGTGTGTCGAAAGCACAAGTGATGTGCTTCAAGTAATTATTCCACCTGAGTGAAAATTGTTGACTGGAACCCATACTGTTTTTCTTCCCCTACTCCTATAAATGAAGAAAACAAATTCAATTATTATCAATTAACCAATCTTCCTTAACTTCCGAACAACATACATAACTTCTCTTCCCTTCTCTTCTTTTAAAGCTACATATGATACGTCGTTTTGTATATTGATTGCATTCACATAATTGCAACAAGCATCATACCTTTTTATGCCTATGCCAGAATAAACGGACCCGATATTTTATTTATTTATATTAATTCAACAAATGTGAATAATTGATTGAAATAACTAAATTCGTGTGTTTTCTTTCGTCGTCTTCTTGTGGACAACTTAACTGGCATAAATTTTCATTCATCCAGTGCACAGTTCATGGAGTCTTCACTTGGGTCACCACACGAATTAGTAGTGACTGTAAACAGTGTAGTTGTAAAGGGTTTTCATGGCACTATAGAAATTTTACTATAGATTGTGCGACAATGCGTATTCATATACAATACACAATAATACACATGATGAATAATGGATAGTAAAATAATTACTGATGTCAAGATCGTGTCACTGTGAATGATTTATTGGTTATTTTATCTGTTTATTTGGATATATTATTAATTTATGAATTACACTGTCCCGATAGAGTGACAGCTGGTAGCCATTTTCCTCGAGGAAAACGCGTAAGATGCGCGAAAGAAGTCTGACTTCCTGTCGATGCTACGCACGATGCGTGAGTTGCGCGACGCAAAAGGTCGAGTTCTACATGAGCGATAAAATGGCGGCCAACCATAAAACCGCATTTGATATTTTTGTTTTCTTACGTTTGAAAAATAAAATATTGATTATGAGGTGTGTATTTTATGATGGAACCTCATAAATCTCTAAGATAAAAATATTGTGTGAAGGATATTGTTGTAGATTTGATATCTTTCTCTTTTAGGTTAGGTATTGAAGTCGCGAAGACGAAGTAATTTCCTGGGATTTTGAGCACTAAACTGCGCGCGATAGTTAGCGGGAAGTTATGAAATGGGAGAATTGTTTTTTGATTATTGATTAATTTCTTGTTACTCGATTGGTAGTCATTTTGGTTTATAAATTGGGCGAAATTATGTAATAGAATGAATGAGAATATTTCAAATTTCGATAAAGATTGTTAAGTACAAATGAAGTTCAAGTTAATCTGAAAAACTTGCGGTTTATTGGAATTCATTGTTAACAAACCGGCAAAAGTTCGAAACGGTTTGAATTTTATTAATAACGTTTCTATGTAGCGTGATCTGTTTCTTTGTCATTTTGTTTGTATATGAAATGTAGTCGAATGATTTTTTGTCAGGACTGTAACGCCACATTTAATGTTTAAACAGTTAATCTGATGTGTTAGCGTTAATTTACATAAATCTATATTTTATATCATCGCTATAATACAAAGTAGGTGAATGCATTGGCGACGCCATTTTGATACGTTGATTAGTCGAATACAATACAGTATATTCGCGTTTGCACTTGATTGGCTGAGTTCTCATGCAGACATTTAGTGATCAAGGCGGTAATTTCAATTATTGTTCTAATTTTACTCGAGTACATACCATCCAAAGTAGTGAATAATGCGCATTATTGAACAATACGATTTATATAAGTCAATATTATTTAACAATGATACTTTCAAACTTTCATTCTATTGAAAAGAAATTGTTTCATCCATTTCTTTTCGATATATAAATATAAATTTCGGTTTTTTGTTTTTTATCTTCAGCAGACGATCAAATTTCGTGAAAAATCTGCGTTTCACACACATTTCCTATAGACTGCATATTAAATATCAATTTTCAATAACCAAATATAAAAAAACTATATGCCAAATCTTCCTAAAAAAATAATTTTATACGTATTCCTTATCCATCTATAAAATGCTAAAAATTTAGCTTTTTATCTTCATCTTTTTATCTTTACACCTCTTCAACGTCCGAGAACCCTTAAAACGATTTCCCATTGTTTCTATGTGCGATCCACGCCAACGTTTCGCCATCTGTTCATCAGATACATCAGTCTCTTTTGGTTTCTCTTCTTTTACACGTTTCATATTCGCTTCGAGCTCCATAATCTTCTCGATCTCTGGATTCATACCTTGGAAGCTCAATCGTCCATCTATTAATCGTTCAACAATAGCATAGCTATGTTCAATAGTATATAAACCACTGAAACAGAATTTTATCTGTATTAATTCACATCACATCACGTATTTTCCTGGCAATATTGAAATATTTATGTAGTTACGTTTCTTTTTTCATTTTTGTCGTCAATTCATTTTCGAAATATTCCTCGCCCTGTGTCTGGAATGTTTGTTGTTCCACTTTCTCTTTGGTCTTTTTCATAAACTGTAAACAATCACTCCAATGTTAACAGCAGATATGGAATATATTCACAATTATTATGAAACATATCTTGAGTTAATCTTTAGGGTATCCATAACATCTCATATTTACCTTCATCTCTAAAATACTTTGGGACAATTGTGTTTTTCCTGTTGTTCTGTCCATGATTAATTCTTGTAATGTTATTCCTCCAACTCTTTTGGAATATAATTTTAATGAACACTGTCGACACACGTGGGAGACGCCATACTTTTCGTCACGTGATCTTAACTTGATTGGCTGAACATTCGTAACGTTAATTGGTTCAACACAGCAAAGTACACTCTCGCGTCCAGAAACGAAACTCTTCTCTTTCACGGTAATCAGCTGTTTACGATTGGCTAAATTTCCATCTACCATTACTCATATTGCGTATGCGCACATTCAGTAATGAAGGCGGTCATTTCAAATTTCATTCCAATGATCATCTTGAAAGATTATAATGTTTTAGAATGCTCATAATCCAATTAGATACAAAATACTTTCGCTTTCAGTAATCGTCAATTTTTTTCATTCAGAATCCAATTAAGAATAAAAGAATGTTGTATTTGAAATTATATTTCAGATCCGAATGTCAACAAATCCCAGTAACATCGTTGGCATTATGAATTGATCTGCAACATTCAGTGGTTTATCAATGATATAAAATCAACAATATGACTCTCGACCTTGTCCAAAGACGCAATGATAGATAGAATGTTATTTTCCATTTGATTTTTTCATCATAAGTAAAAACAAGATGAAATCTTACGAAATTTTGTTTTAGGTTATTTTTGCATTTCAAATGTTGTAATAGCATATGAAGAAGATTCTCACGAGTGTGTTGGTGATTCATATACTTATCATAGAGCGCTGTGGTGAACATCTGAAATACATTTAGCACGTCATAGTGCAAACATTTTATAAATAAAAATTACCCGCTTCAAAAGTGATGCAGAAATAATATCAATAATACGCATTTTAGAAAGATTGACATCTCAGAGAACGCATGTGACAACATTCATTATGATTGGATGATTAAAAAGTACTTAATCTATAAATAATTACAAAGTGGTATGTTGAGCAAAAATGTGGTAACGTTAACCTACAACCATCAGTATTATAACGTGTTTACATACTCTGTGTGATAAGATATAATTTCCATTTTTTATTTTACTTCTCCAGTTGATATTGACAGTGAGAATTGTAATGGGTGAAGGACAACCCATAAGTTTAGCGCCATTTGTTTACGGTGGTTTAGCTTCTATTATTGCAGAGTTAGGTAAATAAGACAATACTTTTGATAATCAGAGAATTGTTTATTATAAATTGTTTTATATTGTTTATATACTCTTATTTATTGATCTATTTTTTCTTTTTCAATGCAGGTACTTTTCCTTTAGACACGACAAAAACACGTTTACAAATTCAAGGCCAAAAATTAGACAAACTCCACTCAACTTTGAAGTATTCTGGTATGCTAGATGCATTACTCCAAATAACAAGAAATGAAGGCTATAAATCGTTATATTGCGGGTGAGTTAATTGGAAAACTACAATTTTTTTCTCTTCGTTGCATTATCCCGGAACTTTTGCACTTGATAAGAGAATAATACGAAACGCACTTCTTTGTATATGAGTTATTTTATGTTTGATAAGAGAATTTCATTATTGTGTGACAGTAAAATTGGAAAACGAATTGAAAGTCACTTTAGTTTTTATTATATGTTTTATGAAAATTTTATCATCATGGGATACGTAGACAATTGTTTTGGTACATAGTTGCAAAAATGTCATTCATGTAAATATAAGCACAGGTGGTGATGCAAGCTTTGCATTGAATTGCCAAAGAGGCGCATGGCCTAGGGTGAAAATTAGCTTGTTAAAAATTGAGTGGCAGCAGAATGAATATTGAATAGTATCATCATGGCAATTTAGATTACTGCACTCTATATCTGAATCCCTGCTTGACTTTTCTCCAACAGTAAGTTCATCCCCAATTTGAATCAATCAACATCACATCCATTTTTTTTTGATTGATACTTTTTTTCTCTCATTTCAAAAATTCGGGTGTGAGTGTTTCGAATTGAATTAGATCATTAAAAAATGGACATGAAGAAGATTTTTTTGTTTTCCTTACCCATGGCAGGATCAGCTCGGCAATTCTCAGACAAGCAACTTATGGAACAATTAAATTTGGCACATACTATTCACTTAAACAACTGGCGATTGAGAAATGGGGAACGGATGATTTGTTGCTTATAAATGTTGTTTGTGCCGCAGTGGCAGGATCTGTATCAAGTGCGATTGCGAATCCAACTGATGTGGTGAAAGTTCGTATGCAAATCAATGGTAATCAGGGAAACTTATCGTTATACGGTTGCTTCCATGATGTGTATCAACATGAAGGTGTACGAGGTTTATGGAGGGTAAAGCTATAGTTATTCATCTGAGCGTTTCCCGGGACCTATTTTTTCAACTGATTTATTTGAACGTCATTTGTGTCTATTTTTGACTATGATGAGTGATAACGCATAATAACAATGAGAGAAATTACTGCAATTAACACGTTAAGCGTTGAAGCCGTTCTGTTTATCACCTCCCTAAATATCGCTACTCGAATCAGACTAGATCTGGAGAAGGATAATTGAATCGGAGCTGGTTCAATCATATTTTTCTGGACCTGATTATATCTACACTTTCGCAACAATATCTTTGAACCCGACCCAATCAATTCAAAGTTCAACGTTTTTGACCAGTGCAATGAACCTGAATCTTACGGTATCATCATGTTTCATCGAATCAGTGAAAATCCAATCGAGGTTCGATGAAATTTGGAAGGTTCACGGCTTCAGATGTAAATGAAACGAACTGGATGAGCAATATTCACATTTCCCAACGCGAAAAATCAGCCAGTGCTTGTGCGAATGAATTGGATCAATCCAGATTTTTTTCGCAGCTACTTTTTACGTTATTGATTATCAGTAACACGTCGCTTAACGTGTTAACAATACACTTCTGACAGTCATGTTTCTCCATTGTTCTGATACCAATTTTCAACAGGGCGTTGGACCTACTGCACAGAGAGCCGCCGTTATTGCAGCGGTAGAATTACCTATTTATGACTCAACCAAATACTATTTGACACCATACATAGGTGATACAGTTAGCAATCATTTCATGTAAGTTTTTGGGAACATCATAATAGTTGAATTAGATGAATCTCATAATCAAATAATTGTATATACATTACAAAATTCAATATCTCTTGAATTTCATTCATTCACATGATCCGCTTGATATTTTCATCATTCTACTTGTCACGAGAAAAAGAAAAAATAATTAGAGGCGAGGAATTTATTATGTTTTAATTATTGCAGATCAAGTTTTGTGGCAAGTGCAGCAAGTGCTGTTGCCTCCACACCAATAGATGTAATACGCGTGAGTACTCAATTATAAACATAGGAGTAATATTTTGATTGCCAGGATGGTTAAATTGCAAAATTATAATTTATTCAGACTCGACTAATGAATCAAAGGCGGATGCGTGTAGCTAGTGATCTACTCCCACCTCATATTTATAGAGGCAGTTTGGACTGCTTTATTCAGGTATTGCGAAAAAATAAAAAATTAAGTAAAACAACTTGATTTTGGACTGAAACCCAATTATTCAAATGATTAATGAATGAATATGGAATTTACAGACATGCAAGAATGAAGGTTTTGCTGCACTGTATAAAGGCTTTGTGCCGTCATTATTGCGGATGGGTCCATGGAATATAATATTTTTCATTACGTATGAACAATTAAAAAAATTACCATACTTTTAAATGAAATCTTTTAAATTAATGTGAACGAAGAATCAAGAAAGAATTTACCTGTACAAAGTGTGATTAACTGAAAGATTTAAGCTTTAAACGTAAATAAAATCACGTTAATAGACATGAATTAACAGTTTTTATTATAGTATAGAAAAATTATATGGACTTCGTTGGATAATTACAGTTCATTTCTTCTTGTTAGTGTAATCTTTTTCAATGCATAAATATATATATGTTATTTTTCATAATGATATATTTGATAATGCTAGGAATTAATGAATGACAATAATTATAATCCGTGGCAGTCCCAAACAATTATTTTCTTGTCGTTACCACCGGTTATCACATGTTTATTATCACTTGTCACAGTTACGGCTGTCAGGGGTCCTATGGAGAAATTATAGCGAATTTGAATATATTACTATTGAGATAATTGTCATAAATATGTTGTATTATTTTACCCACCATGATGGCAATACATTTTCGATCGAAACGTTGCACCATGTGAATCCCATACAGTGAGATCGCCTTTCATATCACCAACTAATAATAATGTACCAATCCAATTGAGTGTCATCGGTTCATTATCCAAAGACGTGCTATATATTCGTGTGCTTGTTTGCACATCAAATACATTAATGAGTTTGTCATTTGAACAGGAAATAATATTCTTACACTCGGAATCAAAAGTCATGGCATTTATCTTGTCTAAATGTGCTGAAAAAGGGAAAATTATGATTCATTACAATAAATACTGTTATTTCTAATTAAGATATTCGACAGTTCATTAGTTTGTACCTTTCGCTGTGAATTGTAGTTCGTATGAAGTCATATTCCAAACAAATATTTCACCATCTTCTGTTCCTGATACTAGAAGTTCTTCATCGCTACAAATTTATCGTATTTTCTATTAGGAATGTAAATTTTATTTCAAAAAAAAGGAATGTGATACGGATTGAATTCTTACCTTGATATACTGAGACAAGTTACTTTAGAATCGTGATCAAGCTGTGCAATAAAAAACTCTTGAGGTTTTATTTTAGTACCTGATACGTAACTGTGCCATATTTTTGCTGTGCAATCCCATGAACCAGAAATAATTATATTTCGCGATGGACTCCAAGCTAAGCATGAAATTGCGTCTTCATGGCCAGGTAAAGTATCAATGACTCGTCCAAATTCCACGTCATAGAATATTCTTCAAATGAATAATGTTCTTGAAATGTTTATATTGAAATGTTAATGAAAAGTATGACGATGTTAGAAAGGATGGGTCTGAAACTTACAATGCATTGTCCCACGAACCAACGATTAATATATATTGTTTAGCTTTTGTTTGATAGAATATACAGGAAGATAATGGCAAATTCGACAATGATATGCTGCGTGTTAATTTTCCCCCTTTTATGGAATAAATTTTCAATACACCATCATGCCCAACGGACGCAATATCATCACCAGAATTGTTCATCAGAGTGATACTTGAAATTGTATCTTTGTGCGATGAAATAATGATTGATTGTTGTAATGAAAAGGCTTCACTTTCATTTTCATTTCCTATATGAGGCCAATTTTGTAAGAATTACCACGTGGTTATTTGTCTGATTCATTTGTTATAATTATCATTCGTGCACTCACCGGTTGAATGAATTGAGTGAGATCTTGGTGAGTGATTGCACATTGAATTAGCTGCTGTAGTCAAACGTTTTGGGTGTGGTAATTTGAAAACTTGTTTCGGTATTTGACCAAACTCCATTATCTGAATTTCTAAACCATGGCGATCGTTTATATCCTGTATTGTGTCTAAATCTACAGCGCCTTCGTAACAAAGATGAAAAAATACTGGAAGCAAGATATTTTGCGTTATTCGAATTTATTTTCTTATGAAAATTAATTCTCGATTATTCGATTATCAATGAATTCCAACCATTATCAGCTTTTTCAGCTTCAACTCCACACTGTTTGTATCCAAATATGAGATCAATCCAATGATGAAGATTTTGAGAAACCCAATCACTTTCCAAAGCGTTCCTTAATTTCTGCACAAAATCAGCGGGCCCTTCAAAAACAAAAGCAATCAGTTAATAATTATTGTTGATATTCTTTCATGATATTGAATTAATTCCTTTTACCATTTGCCCACGGAGGAAGTTGCACATCACCAACTTTCGTACCATCATGTCGATAACCAAAGTCAATACCATAATTATTCACTAAAAAATCACCACCGTTTGTTGGATCATAAAACGCAGGTACCAGTTCTTTAAAGTCCGACATGTTTGCCAATACATTTTTCCAAACGTCTGCTACACTGTTAGGTGTATATTTCTTTTATATCTCATCAATGAGCAATAATAAATTATAAATATCTCGATTCTGCAGATAGATTCGATTGAAGCATAAAACACAGATACATTCTGTTGCAATCTTTAATTCTACTCCTGTGAGTATTTTTATATCAAATGACTGTATGTTACACGCAAGCAAAATGATGCGAAATATTTTTTCTTCGGTTAACTTTGCGAGAAATGAAAAAGAAAATATCAACTCACTTATTGAACATTCGATCCGGATGATCGAATCGCCCATTCTGAAGGCAAAGCATATATTGAGGATATTTTCTTACTAAATAAAATAAAACAAATCCTGGTGCACTATAATGAGATCCGTAAAGAAATTTTTTGTCTGACATCTCCTGATATCGCTCCTGAAAGCAATGGAAGAATTAAATTCATTTATTATCGTCTATATGCGTAATGACAGGATTTATTATGATAATCACTTTGAATTACTTTCAAACGTTCAAGACGAGTAGGTTCCAAGGCACCAATTGGTTTTGTTAGATCTCTGTAAATATTTGGATTATTCAGGTCCAGAGTATTCGACGTATAATCTGTTATTATCCAAGGCATCACTGGATACTGAGTTAAATCGTGAAAAGTTCTATCTGCAAGGCTGCGGAAAATGGGAAATTGTCATATCCTGCTGCTATTTAAAAATACAGTTTGATAATTACCTATTCACATATAGGAGATAATCATAGTTGGATAAGGCTCCATTTTGCCACTGTATTGTTATCTGATTTTGTGGTACTATTTCAAGTTTCAAATCTGGTTGCTTCATTAAACAATTGTACAATTTGTTGCGATCTTCTTCAGTCTTAACTGACAAAACTAAATGCTCTGTTTTATCCTCGCGTGGTTGGACGAATTTAATTTCTAATCCCTGAAAAAAAATTTGTTCGTTAATTCCTTGTGAAATCTATTTGGATTAATTTATGTACTCACAACTTGTCGTAATAGGAATCTCCTTTTTATTATATTCTTCACATTTTTTAAATTAATTTTCAATACTGGATGCTGGAATGAATAATATAATAATACAATAATATAATTATGTTCCATCATCGTTGCCAGAAAAATTTTAAATGAATTAAAACCGCAATTCAATTCACTTTCCACAGTCTGAATCAGGATTGCGAATATAAACTCAAAATAAATATACCTGATCTAAATTGTTATACGGTTGGAAGTATATTCGTCGATTAGTTAATAACACTCGTCCTGGATTTATTATCAATGGTAATACTTTATTAGCTTGCACTTCGAAAAGAACCTGTTCATACAAATCTTCAAGCCAAGATGTGTCAAATGTGAATCTTGACTGTCTCGAATGCACAATGGTCATAATCTGTGAACAATTATTAGAATAAAGAATCAAATTTTGTTATCAACCTGGACTATTCATCAGCGCTTTTTACCATGGCATTTTGTTCGGCTGTTGGAAGTGTTGAAGCACGAAACAGTTGCAGTATATGTGGAAGGCAATCATCTGGATTAGCGTAATTGAATGACAAAAAAAAATGTGCTCTCTTATGCACAAATTTATATGGTTCAAGTCTGTTTCCTTTTAACATTTCCGTATATTGATCGCATTTTACAGATAAAATACTTCTGTAACAAAATTAAATGATAACAAAGCTCACTGTAGATTACCACCACTAATTGGATCTAAAAAATTTACAATTGATAGTAACTACCAAAAAATATTTACCCAGATTCATTTCCTTCGGTTGGAATACTATCTATTGATATGATTTCCTTCAATTGTAACTTGATGAGAGGAGCATTCATATCTTTATTTACAAACACTAATGATTTTGAACACAATTTCAATCGACCATCCATCCAATGTTCATCATTGGCGTCTGATGAATCAATTAATTTCATTCTCACGCTATAATCTTCAAAAAATATTTCCCCCGGCTCCAAGAGCAACATTGTAAACCTGAAAATGTCATTGGTAATTATTAATGTCATAACATTCCATGAAACATTAGTATAATTTTTCTTGTTCAAGTTGAACGAAACTACAATATATCAATTAATTCAGTAGAGAATCAAAGTGATAAGATATCAGAAATAAAAGAATTCAAATTGATGTCGAAGTTAGAAATGGATATTAATTAGGATCACAATCTTTTCTAAGACATAGATAGAATTGATTCCAAGATGAAGTAAACTGATTGAAAAACACAGGAAAAATACCAAATGAAATTGAATTGGTAATATAAAATGGATGCTCTGAATGTTGAACAAATGTGAGGAAACAATCTAAATAGAAAAGTTGTTGACAAGACTGAAACATTCCTTTAAATAAATTTTCAACTCTGAGAAAATATTTTACAAATTGATAAATCATCAATCACACCCTGGGATCCCATCAAATGAATGTTCCAAAACAATAAATAAATTCTAAAAAAGAAACTACAAAATCTAGTCACTGCAACAAGCTAAATTCGATTGCCTAAAAGTAGTGTGAATTATTTATCTTTCTACATAATTATAATTAACAAATTACCGTTCTTTCTCCATTGTTTATGTATGTGTATATATATATATATATATATATATATCTATATATATTTATCTCTTGCCCAACACTTTCCAATGTTGGATATATATCAATTCCGTGGTATCATAATTTCTATTTTATATATCAGTTTAATATGTCAAATTTGACATTCACATGTGCGAGAAAAAAATAAAATAATATAAGTGTTGACGTGGATAACAACCGCAACTGAAATAAAAAAAATTTTCAATGGTGGGAGAGTGTTGGGATGTCCAATGTTGTCACCGCGTGATATTGTGACACAATGTAGAAATTGAGAATCACTGCATGAATCACCTTATTCGTTATGAGAATTACTATATGTATGCATCCATGATTATTATTGGGGCATTCACCGATTACTAAGAAGGTTTCGGCTGCTGCTCAAGATCATGAGAGGGATCGATGACATTTTTCCAGGAATTCAATTATAACAGGATGATAGTGAGATTATTTTATTGAGAAGTTTCATTTATGGGGGGACGAGAATGTTGGATTTTTCATTTTACTTTTTAGAATTCATTGGAGCTTGAGTGAATTATCAGGAATGCAAAAAATTTCGTAATTTTACAGTAGGATTTAATGTTCTTTTGTTTAAACAAAAGAAATTCATGTTATAACGTTTGTTATTGATATGATTACAAAATAGCTTTCAAAACGATTTGGAATGAATCGTCTTTTTTGAATGCTTTTGAATAGTATCAAGGACTACAAATGCTACTGATGTTGAACTTGGACTGTGAAATAAATTGTTTAAGATGCTACTTTCTAATTAGAGTGAAGAACAGAAGGCTTTTTTTTGTTCCAGCTGAAGGATATATATGAAAAGAGAAGTTAGCATAGTCAAAGTTCCACAAGATCAGATACCAGTTCTGTGATTTCTGTTAAATAATTGAAGATGTCCAACTGTTGCTCGAATTTTTACCTGCATTGTAATAATGAAGAGGATTGACAGTAAAAATTGGTTTCATTATAACATCGTAATTTATCAAACAATTCTTAACGATATAAATACACATACATTAATCACAGTTCGATTTGTAATGGATTTAAAGTGTGTATGAAATATATCATAAGATGTAATGAGATTATAGCTTCAATTGGTGATGAAATTTTTTATTAAATCATGAAGAAATTATCACGTTTAATTCTTGGTAAAATTTGCAAAATAAAAAAAGACATAAATAATTATACGACTTATTTACCTTGTGACATCATAATTTGGTTTATTTACATTAATCTAAATCTAATTTAGCCATACCACTCATGCTACCCGTTTGGACTTTGGACGCTCGCATCCTTCTGAATGCCGTAATTAAATCTTCCTGTGTGATTGGACGTAACGCGTCGTGATATTCATCATCGTTACTACTTTTACTCACTGATGCATCCGTCGAAGCACTGTAAATAAGTATCAAAAACAAAGTTCGTGAAAAAAATGATATATAAATGTTTCTAGTCTTTCATTCTTTTGTTTACCTAGGGTGTTCACGTGAATAATCACGGACACGATAAAGTGATGCACCTCGACATAACTCATGTAAATCAGATCCTGAAAATCCTTCAGTTAATTTAGCTAATTTATCTATGTCAACATCTTCTGCAATCGGTTCTTTCGTTAGTATGAGTGCAAGAACTTCGTAACGCTGTGGCTCGGCCTATTATGATCAAAAGAAGAAAAATGTAAATGGAAAACATGACTACATTTAGTTCACGTTGATATTTTCTACGATTTTCCACTCAAATTAATCTACCTAGAGTCCAAACCAATATAATACAAGAATATATTTTCACGGGTGTTATAAATAGATCAGTTTGAATCTGAAATCGGCTCTTCATCTTTCTGAATGATTGTCGTACGCTTATTCCCTTCAGTCGTACTCTATGATTTATTTTTCATGAGTTGAGTTGAGAGTAGCATACGAAAATACACAGGAAAGATATCCGAGCATTCTTCTGATTATAATTATGGTTTAAATTTTGGTCTGACCTCCAGAGAAACAATTTGCGTGAATAACAAGAGAAAAAATAATAGTTTTCATTGATTCCCTACTCACTGGCAATCCTATGTGGAAAGTAGCTGGCATACGCCTTAAAATTGCACGGTCAAGATCTTGTGGTCTATTTGTAGCACCCATGACAATCACTGTACATGATGGATCTGTGATCAAACCATCCCATAGTGACATAAATTGTGCTTTCATCATTGCTGTCGCTTCATGATCTTGACTGTTTCTAGCACGTAAAAATGAATCTGTAAATTCAAGTAAAATCCACATTCATTAGTTAATTATTAAAGCAAAAAAAGGATATGGTGAAATAAACGAGTAATTTACCTATTTCATCAATGAACACGATGCATGGTTGTAATTTAACAGCTAAAGAAAATACGGCGGCTGTTAATTTTTGACTTTCACCATACCATTTATCAGTGAGAATGCTAACGTCCAAATTGATGAAGCACGTGCCACTTTCACGTGCAGTAGCTTTAGCAATCATGGTTTTTCCGCAGCCTGGTGGACCATGTAACAGTACTCCCTGATATCCAAGCAATAATTATCAATATACATAAGACACAAAAGACAAAATAATCATCCACGAATCAACTAACTTTTGGTGCTTGTGTTAATTTGGAATCCTCAAAGAGTTCTCTCCGTCTAATTGGCAATATAACAGTCTCCTTCAACTCTTGGATAACCGAATCAAGACCAGCAATATTTTTCCACGATACCGGAATGTCCCTCGGATCAATCAAATGTGTAGCAATCATCATCTCATAATCGGTCAATTGACTAGGGTCTACTGATAAACAAACGCTACTTGTTGTACTAAGCTTTTTCAACTGTTCTTGAGCCTGCAAGTGTGGAATGATACAGGTTATACATGTGGACAATAGGAAACTAATGAATGGGTACCAATTTATAGAATAACAGAGACTCATCAACCATCGACAGAGTCACCATGAATATTTAATATCAACCTTTTCTTTGGCTTTTCTCTTAGTTTTTTCCATTGGATCCAGGTGACTCATGACCCATCTCATAGTGAAAAAGCCGACGGCTGTAACCACCGACACCCTGGCTATCAATGAAAACATATCGAAGCGCGTCATACCTGTACCGTCTGCTAAATTCATTTCTGATCGATCACAATTTTTTTCTCAGTATAAAAAACAATCAGACTTTGACTCTTTAACCAATTAATATCTTCATGTAATCGTGCGTGTTCATATAGCGAAAAATACAAGTGAATTCAATGACACAATTGCAGTCTTGTGGATTATCAAGACCAATATCTATCGTTGCTTTTGCTGTTGAGGTGGATTGGAGTGGATTCTAAACGACTATTCACTGATGGTAAACGAAATCATGCTATTCACTTATCATTTCTAATTTGAATACTTGATTATGATATAACGAATACTTGTTATGGCTCTGGCTCATATAAATTTAATATTTCCTATCTTTATGAACAATTAAATCATAAAGAATGGATAGTGGTCACAGAACTTTTATGACTTAATCGATATCATATGATTGTTTGTAGGTTAGGTCATATCGTGAGATGGTAGGGTTTTTTTCAAAAAAGCTGCTGTTCCCGCCGTCGGCCGCCATTTTGTAGGCAGGTTGCAAAAAGAATCGCTGCTGTGTTCAGAGAGCTTATACTCAAAGTTAAATATTTAATTGTCGACAACAACGGGATTGATATGTAATATAAAAAAAAATTGCTCATAAAAGCCAAGGTTGATAATTTATATGCATAAATGGCTGTTGTTGAATTGATAATCGTGTATGAGAAGTTGAGTGTGTATGTTGATATAATGAAGATATAATAAGACAAGTTATATATATTTATCTTGTGTATGAGAAATTACCATCAGTCGGTATATGAGCGATTTTTGAAAGTGCCGCTCAAGCTGCACACAACCTCCATTTTGATTGCATTTTAAAATGAATGATGGCGGTTATTGCTACTTAGAAAGTACTCTTGTATCCAGGAGAGATTTCGCGCGGGAAGGTGGCTTTTGGCGTCGTTTCATGAACAATGAAAGGGGAGAGGAATTCATGTTCCAATGAAGTCTGAGGATCCGAAGAGAAACAATGAGTTACGAATCTTGCTGAGTTATAGCGGACAATTAATAGGTAAATATGAATTGTCCCATATTTATGTATCATAATCAATTGGTGTTCGATCTTCATGATGTAATTCAAGATAGCTTGAGAAGTTTTAGTTTGGATGAATGAACCTCAAAGTTTCTGGTTTGGTTCTATTCTATACGACAATAATTCTTTTATATTTCCCATTTTAGTTCGTTTTACCAAATTCAATTGAAAAATACGTTGGAATAAATTGTGGGTATTATTATTTAATGGTTCGGAATTGTGTGATCATGTAAATATCTGTTTCTTTGTCAGTGGAAAAAGATGTAGATTTTAGCTTGATAAACAAACCAGGCTGATGAACCTGCAGAGTAGACCTATGTCTGTATTCGTATGATTGAAATCGCCGAACTGATTCTGAATTATCGGCGATAGCAATGTGTTAAAGGAAAATTTATTTCTATCCGCAAGGCAATGTGAAGTATCTCCGAAGAGATTTCATGCTCAAATCTTAAAACAAACGATCGATACCCTCGATCACATGAATAACTATTGAAAAGAATTGTGGGAACGAGGGTTGTGTAGGTTCTTGATATTCCGTTCCTGTTTATTATTTATATCTAGAAAGTTTTGGAGATGAGTAAGGTGGAGAACGAACATAAATAACAAAAAAAAATTGGCTCGAGTTATTTGTAAGGAAAATTGTTTTTGTTGAAATGAAAGATGCGAGTCTCTTGTATATTTATGTATGCAAGTTGCAATCTCTCCGTTCCCCTTTTCTCGTTTCGTTGGTTATTGAAAACTATTCGTTATTTATGACGCTGATAACGAATGAAGTCTTCAATAATTTATCATCATGCAGCTATTTTGCAAGGTCGATGGCGATCGATTCGCTAAAAAAGATCCCACTTCCTTGCATACTTATTAAGCAAGTCTGGGGCATTTTGTAATTCACTTCTTATATTTGCGTTACATGAAAAAAGATATCTTGTTGATGGAAACAGAAGAAAAGATATGTTTGGATTCATCATGTAAGTAATTCTATTTGATTGTATCTGTTTATAGAATGCAGGAATCGTTTCAGCACGTCTATGAGTGTATCACATTTTATCATAGAATTTTCAATAATATGTATGTTTTTCAGATTCGATATATTGACATTCAAGATTTGAACAGTTGAATTCGTAGTGATGCTTGATGAATAGAGAAACGGTGGAAGATTGCTCGTTGCAATTCTGATTGGCAGCTCTCCAACTTATTTTGAACCAGTGGATAATAACCTGAAAGAATGTTGAAGTGGGATCAGAGTATCCGCATTCCACAAAAAAATCTTGATTAAAAATATAATAGATGAAAAAAATGATATGAAATCTGATATTATAAAGGAAATGGATAGTACAGACGACGCACATGAAACATGTCGATCTCACACAAACTATTGATTCAGATACTCATTCCAAGCAAGATCTCTAGTGTAAATACAGAGGGACGTTAGAGGGTTCTCGAAACAAAGACGCTAAAGTGCTTCTTATTTTTAAAGTCTTAAAACGCAGTCCCGTGTCTGCCTTACAATAGGCTCCCCTTTTTTGCAGCTTCATCGTCTTCACTACCCTCATCGTCGGCGACCCTCTCGACCCTTGAATTTATTTTTTATTTTTTCATTCATGGGTCCATGGGTTGAAACTGCCACCTTTTGACTCTCTTATTTTCTCGCCCATCTTATCTATCTTTTTTTTTCTCAAATATATCTTCCTGAGGAAAATTTCTGATGTGCTTGGTGTCAGGTGGTCTGATATATATTTTCATTATTAAATATTTTTTCATCTTACCATCTTTTTGTTTCAGTTGCCTCTGCCGATTTGCGTACAGATACGCCCGATGGAGTCGCATTATCTTTAACATTTTCTGCACCATCTCCTTACTATCGGGGAAATATGAAAATTATATATAAATATAATGGTGAAAAATGAATACAAGCGCGAGAAAAAAATTTCTTTGTCAGGGATTAAAACGAGATCATTGCGATTTTATGGAAATCAACATTGAAATATGAATAAAACCCTTCAACATTCATATATTTGTTTTTTATCTTGCTTTTTGTTTTTCGTGTTGCAGATCTGTTAGCCGCGGTCCTATACCTACAGATTCAAATACATACATACAGTGAGAGCTAGTTAGCAGTACAGATTCGCTTCGTCGCATCCCGTTATTTCCAGTGTCATTCATATAAAAATAAGCTCAACGAACATCAGCCATCGCGCGCAAGCTTTTAGTTGCACTCTCACCGGATTTCGTATGTGTCATTATTCTACTTTCTCTATACTTTCATCTTTATCTTCATATATATTTTCCATTTCGTTTAATATTTTCTGCATTCATGAAAAAAAATAGGAAAAAAAGAGAAGAAGAACGCTCATTTCATTCCATATAATGGAATGGAAAATATCATTTTTATTTAAATAGTATTTTATCTTACGAGCGTATATACGAAAACTAGTTAGTTTTAATGTAATTTTATATGCGTAAAGGGCGCATTTTCCACTGAGGAGTTTTGAATATTAATGGTATATGTGTCCTACGGGCACATTCAAAAATTGAATATCCATTGCGGTATATATATACCCCCTCTAATGGCATTTGCATGAGCCCGATCAAAAATGGAGTTCAATGTAATTTACTTTACTTGAATGTTATCATATCGTGAGATAGATAACAGTGAATTTTTACTGCCGAGTTTTAAGTTTTTTATATAATTTCATATTTAATAAACAATGAGGAGTATAAAATTTACAGTGGAAAAATTATTTCCGCATTTGTAATGTTAATGAATCAATATTTATATTTTTTCTCGTGTTAGGAAAAATTAAGAAAAGGAATACGTAATTGTGAATGAGATACGAACATCATGATATTCCTATGATACTTCAAGGAAAATTCAATTCTTGTTTGAGAATTATTATACTAAAAAATTTAATTACTCTCATTTTGTAAATTCCATTTTTTCTAGTATATTAAGTTTGATAATATTATACAGATGATAGCCCAGCATTATTGAGCCCTTTCAGCGAAGCCACCAAAGACTAATTAATCGTAGCCTAAAGTAATAACGAGTGCGGATGTGGGAGGATATAAACGCGGATGTACATAGTAAACGGCGCGCTCTTATTCGGAAAATTAAGTGCAGCGAGTCGTGCCAAGAACCGCCAATAGTTCATCCTATATGTATGTTATATAATATATAGACCTCAGGATCGTCCTATTTCTATATCACTTATCTATATACATATACTTCGTGCATATCTCGCAAAAGCCATCCGGTTGTGTTAACGGTCGAATGAACCGTCAGAGCCTCTTGGATATATAACTTTTGCAATGGATTTTGACGTTTAATGTCATATAAAATTTGGCGATCAAGTTCTGACGTCGCACTGCGGACTTTTATATTGCTGACATTTTAATTAAGGAAAAAATAAGTTTCGCAGCTACAGTTTAGTGAAGAGTAATTGCGTTCAGAAAACTTCTGACACCTTTCCGGTATTTCATTTCAAATCGAATGTTCTGTTTTTATGTATTGCGAAATTGAATTATTTTCTGTTTTTTTTTTTGCTTTTTTTTTCCAAAAGAGGAATAATTATCCTAATTTGGAATTGAGATTTTTCATTTTTCTTTCCAGGGATTATTTAGGATATTCATAAGATTTATAATATCTGAATTCTGTTGACTCTGGAACATCTTAGGCGTTATGAATAATTTGTAGCATCGTCAGGTACAAATTTCTCATGTTTTACCGGATATTAGACTTTTAATTTTTAATGGAGGTATAAATATCCTGATGAGAAACTGGGAACCATTTTGCATCTCAAGTCAACACTTCATATTATTCAATGATCTATAACTTTGTCTTTTCCTTAAAAAGTTCTCGCACTGTGACACTTCACATGATGATAAAAATCCTACGAATTCATCGTGAGCAAACTATAGATGCGTTTCATTTCAATACTTATCAATCATTAACTTATATGTTTTGATAAAAACTTGCTCTGAACTGTATCGACAAATATGTATTCTAATAGTTCGTGTATAACCGAGTTGGTCTGTGAGAAAAGAATTCTAAAAATAGATCGGATGTCATTAGCTATGTTATGACGGAGTTGATTTATTTTATCTACGTCGAAGGCTGACGAAAAGAATTTTCTAATTCATCTTCAATTTTGAGGTGATTATATATCTTATCGTTTAGTCATATACCAAGGTCAAATGAAAATAATAAGATGAGCCTCGGTACATCATTTTCATAACTATCATCTTTTTGAACAAGTCTTCCATCTTTCGGTGGACTCATCAATTGAAATCATTGATGAAAAAAAAAGCTGTACTAAAGAAACTTAGTTTAGAGAAAGACAAGTTCAAGATTTCAAACTCTCTTGACAAAAGAAAAGAAGAATTCGCAAACTTCTATTAATGAACAACAATTCCACTTCTCGGGAAAATTCTAGAGTTCGCTCGGCAATAAATCTGGAAACTGTTCTAACAAATTCTAATTATTCGTTAATATTTTTAAACGAATTCTACGATGCAGTCAAATAGTTTGACTATAAAGTTTTTATATTAATGAATTAAATTGGCATTCTGCATCTGCATATTCTCTCGTATCATTACTAAAAAATTTGGTCGTTTTTCACAGTATCAACTGACCTTGTTCAACCTGTCTACTATTCAACTGTCTGACTAATTTTATCATTTCGATATTGGAATGAAATCGTGTAAAATATACTTATCGTTACATTGTAAACTGTACACCGCGAGCTATAAATCAAAAGCTGAATAAAATACAGAATATTTGGTTGCGGAAAATGGCCAAGAGATCTTAATTACAATGTCTCAAGCTAAGCGAGTAGGGAGAAGGCCAAGGGAGGAAGAGCTACAGAGAAGGATCGAGGGTCATAGGACACTACCAACCTAACTGGGCATACGCATTAGAGAACGTAATGTATGGAAGGGCCTAAACAGCGAGGGCATTGTGCACACCGGTGTGCTTCACTGATGCTAAGCATTAATAGTCTCACGTGATGTAATTAACTCGCGACCGCTGAATTTCCGGCATTAACATGATCTATATGCCATGGTGTTGGCATCAAGATCAAAAGGGTGGAGATTTACCTCCTTTCTGGTTCAGTGCCAAGAGCATATCATAGAGGTTGGATTATACGAGGTTTTGGAAAAACAAATAGAAATGAAGTGTAATTTATGGATAAAAAACAGAGATTTTTGATAAACATTTATTTATTAACATTCTTTTATACAATAACATGATATATTTATATCAAGCTTATTATTGTTTGCACTCTGAAGTTTTTTCTAATTGAAAATTGGGGACGGATCCTTGAAAATAATTCTTTGACAACGCTGCCTGAAAATGGTTTTGTTAAAAAGTAGTTTTGTAAATACAATTCATAGCCTTAATTTTGATCACATTTATTTTGACACTGGTGCGATGGTTCTCGATGGTAACCAGTAAAATCCGACTCAGAAGTCGATGAATAAATGAAAACAATTGAGAAAAATCTCGAATAATGTCGTTATAGATCGAGAAATATGTTCAAATGAAGTTATACATTTGTAATTTGGTTTTCTATACTTTTACTTAATGCCGTAATTGTTTTTCGTAGCAGTAAAGTAAATAATGTTTGTGATACAATAAAAATTCGATCTTCTAGTAATTGTGTCTTATTTTTATTCGCAGGTGATGAGTCTAATGTGTGATTCGATTCAACGTGCGAATTATTCAAGGGAGAAATACATCTAGTATTCAATCCAATTCATGTAAAATCATCAGGTGCATTATATTATCTACGAGTGAGTACTAATATTTATCAAATATTTACGAAAAGTTTGTCTTCTAGTTTCTATTTTTATAAAATAGTAAACTATAAGTGTATGTATATGTATATATATATTCGAAAAAAGGTGGACGGATTGATTCCTTTTGTTATAGTTAATATCTTAAGAATTTACGAGTCTTCAGCGAAATGCGCTGTGTGTAAAATTAATACAAAAAATTGTCGCGCAGTAATTAAAACGAGATTCTTTTTCTGTATGTACACTTTATGGTTTGGAATGCCATTGTGTAAATACGCCTATGTAGAAGATGAGAAGATGATCATTATTATTATTGAAATTTTTACTTCGCAAAATGTTCCATATAGAGAGAGCTAAAACGCACATTTATGACTATTTTAGAGGTTGGCCCATTGTTGGCTCGAAAGTGCGTTGCTATATATGCATTTTAGCTATTCGAGTGTGTCGTCTCTGTGTCTTTGCCAACGTTATATTTTCGCTTGTTAATGCTTCACCAGTTTAATAATCTTCTCCCCGTCTTCTCGTCAATTCATTTTCATTGTTCTTGCTCCAACAATAGCGTAGCGATCTATACATATAAACACTTGGTTGGATGTCTCGCATTCTCAGGACTTTGATTTTTTATCATCGTAAATACTGAGATAATGAAAGTTCTGCTCCATTTGATCATTATTTTTGTTCTTAAGATGAGAATAAATTTTATGTTTTGTTCTAATGCAAGTTGGAAGTTCATCGAGGTTCAAATTTTGTTCCAATTCAATTTTTTGTTCGTAGATAACTGGTTAATAAAATATTTAGTTGGATTATTTGTTTTTTTTTTTCTTCAAGAAAATGGACGGTTGAAGAAAAGGGAGAGAAATTGATGATCATGCATCGTCAATAATTGATGGAAGTTTTCATTTCCAATTCGAAAAATTTTTGTTTTGGGATCAATATTCTACCTCATCTCATCAAGTTTCTTCCTTCAACGAATTTCAATAGAAATTTCCGTTTTGTATTTCAAGTTCCTATGTGATTAATCCACTGCGTTCATAGTGGTCTCTCTTATTCAATATTCTTTCGTTCCAATTGAAGAGAACCATAATCGAATCGATAATGTCACATTATAATATTCTATCTACAAAAATGATCACCAATTCCTTTTTCTCCCAATTCTCTTATCGAGGCAGTCTTTCTCTTCCTTTATCAAATGAATAGTTCAATCAAATATCCAATGCATTCCAATCATGTCGAAGAAAAATATGAATTAAAGATACTTCAATCTTCAACAAAGTCTCTGAATGTTTGTACTGAAATGAACAATTTCTTGTTCTTATTCCAAGTACAAAAAAGGTTGTTGCATCAGAGATCCTTTTCTTCCTGTGTGTGACCTAGTTCTTCCAAATTCTTTGATTCATTAATATTAATATTTTTGTATTGCTGCGTTCTTGAAATAAATTGCTCATTCATTTTTAGTTTACATACTATGTGAATGAGTATGTCGCCAGAAGAATTACACTGGTAATAATAGATATTGCCATGGAGGAGGACAGAGCTGTAGCACTATTGCACGAGTCCCCAGAGCAATAACATTCCTCCCAGTAAACCCCATTTAGGTGTACGCCCCAATTGCATACACCAGTTACGCCTGTACTCGCTGTTGAGGCACATCTGCGTACCACTTGTCTCCATCTTCCATCCCCTAGAAAACAAATGACAATCATAATTTTACAATGAATGAATTAAATTTACATGATTGCATTTGAATATGAATTCGTGTGCCGTGATAATAAATTTCAAAAGATATAAAAATATGAATGTGCTATCATTTTTCTTACATATGAATCCTTTTGGACCTTGTCGTACTTCTTTTACGCAAAATGTTCCAGGCATTTTGGAGTCTTCGTCATTACAATTGATTGCAATATTTTTTGTTTTATCGAATGTTTCGTATGCACCACAGTGGTCCTCGCCTTCGTCATCCATGTCACTGCTACATTGATAGCACCGAACTGCAAGTGATTCTGGAAACGAAGACAATTTATTCAGAATAGGAATTATTGTTGATGAATTAATTTTGTTACAATAGTTCATTTTGAATAATTGTGCAATTATTTTATTCATTGAATGTTATATGCAGTTAGGGATGTAGTGATGATGATTCAATGTTTAAGATGAAGTTTTCTAATTTATGAGGGTATAATTTCTTGAAGTTGATTGGAAATTGATTCTATCTCGAGATCAATAGAAGATTAAATTACAATTTCGATATATATTTCTTGTCGAGGATTTGAATAATATCTCGAATTCAAATTCCATGTCATGTTAGACATTCCCACATTGGGAACTAAAACCAAGTCTGTATTTACTTTTTGTTCAATCAAATTTGTGGGAGTTCGTAAGTGTTGAACATAATGTGGAAGCATAAATGGATACTTTCAATTATGAATGATTGTTTATTCATGATGAATTGAGATATGATCTTGATTGATAGTAAATTCCGCCAATGGATTAAAGATATATATTTTTATTCGTAACAGCTTTTACTTTCATTTGCCTACAATACAAATGGGCAATTTTAAACCGAAGATTTCTCTTATGAACCTGAGAATAAATTCGAATTTCTGGTTACATTTTTATGAATAATTCAACTGCAGAATTTGGACGTTTCTTTCCGGTGTCAGATTCAGAATTAAAAATGGATTTCGGTGCCGATTGTAATTTACCTCAAACTATTCCATGAAAGAATAATACAAATTGATTTATCCATTGTCCACCTTTCAAGTGATACATATTTATGAACGAAAATATCCACGACATGCAAAATTCACTTCGAACATTGAATGTCAAAAGAAAAGTTTTCATAATGTTGAAGGATGAATCATGAAGAATTCAATTGATAAATATTACTCTTCAAGAATTCGTAACCACTCATTCAACTCATAATTTCCAAATTCTTATCCAGTTAACCTCTGAGTCTGTCTTTTATTAATTATTTACAGACAAAACACATAGCAGAATTCTCCATAATTTTCCAACATTTTTAAAATAATTATTTCATCGCTAGATAATTTGTTTATGTGTTCAATGTCCACATAACTATTCGTCTCATCTAAAATTTCGAGCAGTCGCTTCGATGTTTTTATACTCTCGTCGGTGCTCGATCTATTTTGAATCTTCTTCCTTAATAATCAAGTTGGTACATCATCTCTAAATTCTCTCAAGACGACTCAACTCTGGTATCATTTGCTTCCAATTTCTCACTTCCCAAATAAACTTTGTCAGACACCTTAATTATTCTGAAATAATATTCTTTGACGGTTTATTTTGTTTGGGCCTTTTTTTCACACTCAATAAATACGCTCCTGCGACGTAGAACCACCTTACGTATACTCGAGTTCATTTAACATTTTCTAAGATGAACCATAAACGTTCAGGTGTGAATATTTCTGCAATTGAAACTTTGACGTTTCTCAAATAAATACATCAATGAATTTATTCTAGAAATTTGTGGCGACCACATGATAAACAATCAATGTGTATATGCTAGAGATTCGTTGATACCTTGCCAATGACAGCAATAAATAATCTTCAAAAATTCTCACCTGTAGTTAAATAAAATATTATTGTACACATCAATAATAACGACGTTTTAGACAAATCCATTTTGTTTCTAGTTGGGAACAATTCAAATTATAAAAATAACAAACTATTGGATCACGAAAAACTAAACTTAACACTTATTGTACACTGACTCACGTCCACTCATGCAATGGTACACCTGACGTCATTCATTGGGCGTCGTCTCTATGGTTCCCTCTCCCACTATTAACATTTCTTAACATTTGTACGGCAGGGCCGTGCCAACATATTTCATAATGGATTTGGTGGTACCAAATATTCTGGCATATTTTAAATATATTTGTGGAATGGAATATGCTGACGAGGTGGAAAGCTTAGCGAGTAATTGAAATTTTTGAGAGATAGCGAAAAGAACTGTTATTGAATAATCGATTAAAGTGAGAATAGGAACGATGGAAAAATGTTCTAAAATACATTATGGAAAATCATTCAAAGTGTTTATGAAATTTATAGCGCTTCTTATTGTCCAGTAGTCTGCAGAATTATTATATGAAAATAGTGATGAAGTTGAGTGAACATGAAAGTTCGAGAGTAGATAATAAACACAATTGATATTTTAATTTTCATCAATCACTTTGTATCTTTTGTGTAGCTTTTGTATTTCTATTTATTATTATAAAAAATTATATCTAAAATGTATTCTTCGTTTTAATCTTTGTTGTTATGGTTTCTGACTGTGCCAACAAGAAGTTTTACTTCCAATTGTTTTTTTTTTGTGATTCACAGTGGAAATAAGCAAAAAACGCAATGTGGTGAATGAATATTATATCTAGTTTTCATATAAGTCAAGGTTGTATCAGTATCTAATGTAGTGATTCGGTACATTTATGGAGAAATAGGAGAGGTTGAAATTTCCTACAGGCTTTGTAACTGATTCGTACTGTTTTGTAAATGTTACTATGTTTCCACATCTCAATTTCAACTTCATGTTCTCATTGATGTATCTCATATTTACGAGTATTCTCCACTGAATTTTGTATCCTTCATTAGTTTTATGTGATTTTGTATCAGTTTGTGACGTCGAAACATCAGTCAATGATAAGAATTTAGTTATCGCACGAAGAAAAAAATCTTTGCATTTATTTGAATGTGTCTATTCAACGTTTCTATTTTGTATTTCATTGTAATTGTTTGAAATAATTTAATTAATTTTAATTAATATATCCGTGTGACTGTAGACCTAATGAAATTTCAAATCATTTGTTCGTGTCACTGCTTCGCAAGTTTTCCCGTTTAGATAACGTACCACAGTGGGTCTCATGGGTAGCTCTTCTACTTACGTGCCAAGAGATTTACAAAAGGAGCGCACGAAATGGTAACGAGTACCAGTGGCAAAAGTCTTGACATTAGTTCGCTACTATAGTAACTATTCACTAGGAAAACCCGAAGGTAACATTTTCGTTGATAGGATGAAGTGTAATATTATCTTATTCATTTTCTTGGGTGAGATCTTGTTTGGCAAAATTGTCAATTCAAATAAATATCGTGACATAAAGGTGAAGTGGTACAGTTGTGAATGCAAGAGACTACTTATGAAAATTCTGGCGTGGTATTTTGGAATTTGAAATAATGAAATTCTTCAATGATTCATTCTTATATCGAAATTAAAAAGTCTTTTATAAGAGTTGAGTCTATTTTCATCTGTAAGTAGACTAAACCAGACGAAAAGATTAACGTCACAGCATTGATTAGATATTTTCATTGTTTTATTTTTTCTTATAACATCTTAGGTGGTTTTTTTCTTTCTCGTAGATCATTGACGATTACTCGATGGCAATTGTTACGTGAAAAATTTACAATAGAAGGTATTTTGATGTTGATTGCATTTCGATTCGTATTTAGATTCCAAACTTTGGATTAAAGGTTTCAATGGAACTGATATTTTTCTTGTGTTATAAGTTTTTATTCTAGTCTTTCGACTAATAGACAGGGAAGTGAAAGATTTTAATGAAGGATATGCGAAGCTTAAAATGAATAGCGAGTTTCAATGTTTATTTTTATTATGTCGTTACAAAAATGAAAAGCGTGTTGACTTACACTATTGTTTTTAGCTCTATTTGGACTTCCCTCTTGCTATTTGGTCCTTATATGTGAAGGTTGAGAGATAGCATCCGAATTCCTCTATCAATTCGCACTTGAGTACCCCTTTCTGTCTTTTTCCTAAGAGAACACTACGCTCCGTTCGAGATGGCAACTTCTTCAAGACTGCCTTTTCTTTTTGTACTTCGCATTGAATTTGGATATTTTCCTCCTTCCCTAGACCTTGGGGGGTGACTCTGACCCAATAGAAATTAAATTTCGGCCTCGAGTTCCCTCCCACGCACTTGGGCCTTAATATTTTGGGTCACACCGTTCCTTCCACAGCAACTCTTGGGCGTGTGCTACTACGTCCCCTCCTGATTACGTATGTTTCTTATGGGTTCTGTACAGCAACCTTCCTATTTCTTATGTTTGTTTTTATTCATTTATTTGTTGGGTCTTTTATCCATCTATTTATTTAAACATTTAATAAAGTTCTTGGAAAGATTAATCCAACAATACTTTTGTTGGTTTTTCTCCGGAAAATTCCGATAAAGCAATAGTGATCTTGACATTAATATTTTTTGAGATGTTTAAATAAATGAATATCTAAACATACACATTTCCATCGGACGTAACATTTTCATCACAACATTGCTGAATTATTTCAAATTTTTAACACGCATATGACAAGTTCCAATAGTTGGAATTATTTTGTATATCTTCATTTCATAAAAAGAATATTTGTGAAACTAAAATACGATTTGCATAATCTATCTGTCATGAATAAGTGATTATTCAATTTCTTTTGCTCGTCATGTTTTCACTCTTATCAGATAAAAAACATGAAGCAGGATGAGTCATTGTCGACAAAAAAATCACTTGTTTCATCTTTCTACAAATTGACGACTTTAAAATTTGGATTTCCACATGTTTCAACCAACTCTCAGACATTCAAATTTGAAGTCTTGTATTGATAAATTATTTCCATCAAATATCAACGATTCTAAAAAACTTATCGAAAAATAACATTAACCAAATGAAAAAAAATTCCAAATGAAAATTTTCAACAGCTCAATAACATAAAGTTTCATTTTATTCGAAAAAAAAACTAATACATATTAAATACGCTCTTCATGAAAATCCCTCAGAATTAAGTGAAGTATTATTTCCCCAGTTCTACTCAACTACCCCAATCGTTTCATCCCCCCAGCTCAATTATATATTTTCCCCACAATAATTTTTTTGAAAGACACTCAAATCGCGATTATCCCCATCTTAAACAGGATCTTAATTCACATTTGCACCAGTAATACAATTCATTTGCATTTTAGTACAAAATTTGTTCCCTTCGAATCAGGAATTTGTTATCCTTAATACATGGCTAATATATGAAGAAGAATTCAAAGCGAAATTCCCCATTATTAAAATAAAATTCGATACCATATCTCATCAGTCCTCTTCTCTTTGTTGTTTCTCAATCAAATTAGCAATTCAAATAAATGTCGTGTCACAAAGGTAATACAGAAACGAGCAATGTATCAAATAGTTCTGAGTAGATGTCTTGACACATGTCTACGTACAAAATACTTGCAATGTCGTGCTAGTATATATACAGAGTTGGTAAACTAGGTCGCGTCGTTGGCGAAAATCATTTGCTCAGCATTATTAAAGATAAGAAGGTCGTATTCTACCAGGAACAAAGTTATATGAAACATTCTCCCTGATGGTACAATTGCTGGCATAATGTTCCTCTCGGGAACTCTATATCAACAGTCTTGGTGGCATCAAAAGAGAAGAGAAAAAAAAAGGGGGACAAAGGAAGAAAAAAAAAACATAGAGCACCAAGTTATTGCATTACAAGCTGTACTTTGTATATTGTTCCATTGCAATTGTCTTTTGTAATTGGCTATTCTCCTAACAATTATATCTCGTAGTTGGTATCATTAACATTATAATTGTTATATGAATATACATCAGCACAAAAGAATGTGTCAACTGATGTTCTATAATTTTATTCTTAATTATGAATCAACTTTTATTAACTCTAGACAGTTGGTACTGTAGATGACAACATTAACTCTAATTGTGTGATACATCACGAAGATCACGCCAGTATTACTTGTTATGGATGAAATGAAAATTATTTATATCTCTTACTAATTTTTTTGTCAATATTTCTTGCAAATATTATAAATTAAGCCTATCTCAATCTACAAACCTACCATGCAGTGCAATATTTATTTATTTATAGTTAGATCTCTTCGTTTTTCGTATAAAAATAGTTTTTCCCAGCAGAGTGAAAAATAAATTGAATTCTCAATATGACGTAGCGAGTTGAAAAAAATTTATTCCAATGACATATGACATTAGCATGCAAGTTAGAGTGATGTGTGAAAAAAAAACGAACTATTTCTTTTTCCTCTTTTCTTTTTATTCATAAATATCGATATATTCCCTCGTCAAAGTCCCTGATGTAATCGAGTAGTTGGCTTGCACATCCGATCCGCATCGTGTATTCCAATAAACCGATGCAGTGCTGCGCACCATTGAAAAGGGGTGAGTTAGAGGGAGTTATAACCTCGGGGAAAAGTGGCCACGCATGGACATCCCAAGCTTTTTTGAAGCTCAAGTTTTTATTGCCGTTTGTATATATGTATCATGGACATATTATATGTGTTATGTACATGTACATGTATAATGTTCATGTCCCATGCGATGTGTATCTATATATGCTAGACAAGAAATAAAAAAATTGGCTGACGAAGGCAAAATGTGATTGGACTTGCTATAGCGCCCACACCAGATCCACCAGAGACTTTTCCTCCAGCGTTTATTTATGTCTATATATATTTCACATGGACAGATTGAGCAAAATAAATGATCATGATTTGACCGGGTGGAATATAAGTAAGTGTAGATGAGTAATAAATTGGAAGAAGATATTTTTCAAATTATATGGAATAACTTGATTCAATTATTTGTGGTGGTTCTTGTTTATGAAGGTTTCTCGAGTGTATGAATATTGTTAATTTGCTTCGGAATGTTCTTCAGGAAAATAATGGCTTGCGGAATATCATGTCAAGTGGCTTTTTTTCTTGTCTTGTGGTGAAAGTTTGAAAGACCAAGATATGTAAAAGGAAAAAATGTATATCTTGACAAATGTTGATGTATTGTGAGATTGGTTTTGAGTACATTAGGATTAATAGTCGGATCGATTCTGTTGAGTTGCTGTGGTAGAACTATAAAAGTTCTTGCATATTAGTCTGAGTGGATACGGTTGTAATTTTATTTTGCAACCAATTATATCTAACTTGTGTTCGGATTTTCATTTGTACAATTTTTAATGAGCACCATGTATTTTTTATTGATGCAGACAATTGATTCATTGCCCAACAAAGAGTAAATTCAGTTGGGATACAATTTGAGCTTTCCTTTGATGACAAATTGGAAGACAATTTTATTCTTCGATGCAAAATCATTGAAACAACGACTCATGTTTGATAACTCTAAAATTCACCATCGTGTTGGAAGGATTGAGATGACAATTTTGGTAAATATGATTTAGTGAATGAATGAAGTCTGAGGATTGAATGTAAATGGATTTGCGAAATGGGATAAATATAATCAATATGAAATAGTCGAGAATTTTATTATATGAATAAATATTGATTAGTAATTAGTTTGAAATTATGAAAAGGATATCTGTGGATGTGGTACTTGAAATTCAAAGAGAATAAGGTTATAAAACATCAAAGCTTTTAGAACCCGAAGATCTGTTGTAGTGATAATGAGTTAATGAATTACCAAATTATCTTCTCTGTCATCAAATTAACGTAGAACATCATTTATTGTCAGGTTTATTCCTATTTTTTTTTCATTACTATTTGTCAGATATTCTCACATTCAAGTCCGCAGTGGTGAAGAGTGAATGACATTGTGAATGAGAATTCATTGTAATGTAAATCATATTGATACAATTTTTTTTCCCTTCCTTGTCTATTCATCAATAGCCTAGAATCCAATTTTATATCAATTGTTCTTTGTAGATTCAATGGTGATCCACTCAATGTGTCGGAAAAATTTAATTTCACAACCATACGCTTCAATTTGGTTAATATTGCTTGGTACACAGGAGTACATGTGCATTCATCAATATCCAATAAAGATTATTGCGTTTTTGGGTACTTGTCAATTGGCAATCTTGATTAGCTAAATGTGACAAAGACATCAGCGCTATTCAATACGATTCAGAGAGTTATCGATGTGAACCTCAAGAGATTGGGAATTCGTTTCGTTGAGAGCTTGACAGAGCCTTGACGTGCAGAGGGGTATTAAATTAACAATTGTTTATTGAATGATTCAATCGATTGAATAAAATAAGAAAATAGAAACGATTTAATCACAAGTTTTTTCAATTGAATAGAAAATGCAATTCTGATACGTCCATCAAGTTGAACTGGAGTGAAAGGAGATATATGGGAAATCTGTTGGTAATTAGTTGTGGCTATTCAGATTTTTTTTTCGGTTCACCCATTGCGGTGAGATGCGACGCGTGCTAGCGTGACGCCATGTGCACTACTGGATTGCAATCAATCTCAGGAATTTCGTGTATAGGACATTGTTGGTTTGCTGCTTGATAAAAATGCAAAAAGTTTCAGAGAGGATTAAAATTGTCATCTCCAACAAATAACACAACGTCAACAAATCCACCACATTTTTGATTATGTCTTTATAGAATTGCTACTCAGAAAACCTTTATTTCTTTCATTAAGTAATTGGAGTTGTCCGTTCACGATCGTTTCATCTCCAATTTCCAATACATCGATGGTGAATTATAATCTCGTCTATGGAATTAAACGAAAAATCGATTGCTAAATTCATTATATACTTCGTATTCTCTCTATATTCTACTCTACTACTATAGTATTTATTATAGCCATTCCAAAATTTTCGTTCTGTGATTGTTTCATGATGTTGTTCAGAAAATAATTTCTTTATCAATTCTTTTCATTTGCAATTCACTTCTCAAATTGTTTCTCTTTATCCGTAGATTGGAATCATAATTGAAACCATTTTGCAAACTTTCTATTTCTTTTTTGTAGAACAACACAAAAATTCTAAAAAACGTTTAAGATGCAGAGATGAATTAAAGATGAATAATTAAGCAGTAGAAAATTGGAATTTTTCAATTGACTTTTGGTGTAACAACGAATTGATTTTTCATTCTTCATCATTTTGTATTTACTTATGTCAAATAGTATTAAAGAAGATAAAATACATAATAGGAGAAGAACAAAAGTATATACACACAAGAGAAGCTGTATATAAATTATTCAGAATGGTCTGCGATGATCCACAACGTTGCTGTCAAGTGTCTGACAGTTTCTTTCTCCTTTCATTTCTTCTTCTTTTTCCTTCCTCGCTCTTCCACACTGTTTCTTTCATATGTTTAACTCTATCTCTTGTTCACTGTTATGTACGCGTCCACCACGGTGCTAGAGCGTCGTTCATCCCTTCTGTACGTGGTTGGGTCGTACACACTCCCTTCTGTCTCAATGCCGCGAGCGATGGCGCACAATTCCCTACGGGAATTTCTACTTTTCTGACAGCCACTGCCGCTGCGTTTATCCTATCCAACATTTCCAGACCAGCTTACAAAAGAAGGCCGGAATTGAATAAGTCTGATAAGAGTGGCCCTTGTATTGATGTGTTCATATATGTATAGAACAGACAATTTATGTGTAGGAGATATTATCATGTTTTGAGGAAAATAAAAAAATCGACGTTTCGATCCTTTCTACCACACTGTTGTTTTGTTTGTCTTTTTGTTCCTGGGAATTCATTCAACTTCTATGAAGTCAAAGTAATTCTACAGATGATTAAATTGATATGAATGAGCATTGAAAAATTATAATTGTTCTAAGATTGAATTGAAAGAAGGGAGAAAAAAAGTTCCCTGCACAATCGCGATAAGTAAAGGTTCGAGGCAATTTCTTGAGTGACAAAGAAAAGCAACAAAAGTACTACTCGTTGCGATTGTTATTTCAATCCTTCGTTTTTTGTCATCAGTTTTCTCAATTTTTTAGCACTCAGCTTCGAATAAACAGACCTAAGTATAGTGGATCGCTGTTAAGTAGTAATGCCTCTTTATTTCTTCTTCTGCTTTCTCTAGTCCCAACTGCTGAAACATTTTATTTTCATTTAATTTATTCATTCTCCTATTTTCGCCATTTCATTTATTTTTTCTTTACTTTTTTCACTCTTTATGCATTTTTTTAATTCTACGTCCGCTTGCATTTTTTTCTTATTTTACTACACTTGTTAGCACTTACTTTTGGAGAATCTCATTAAAATTATCTTCAGTTGGATGAAGTATTGTTCACTGTTGCCGTTTTGTACCTCCGAAGTTTAATGTTATTTCTGTTGTTTTCAATGAATAACAATGATGCAAAATTTCCAACAATTTTAATATTTTTCACATTATTATTTCGCATTAATCAAAGAATTGTAATTACGAGATTTATTGAATTTTTAACTAAATTTCCAGTGAGGAATTGATGTATTCAAATTATCAATATGAAACTCTTGATTACCACCAAGGAATATGAAATGTTTTAGAAAACAAGCTTTTTTCAAAAACTTTTACAATACATATCATTTAATGCGATTTCATGGGCAATAAATTTTTTATCGATTTATTCAAAAACTACCATTCTACATAACTTACAATTCACAAATATTTGAAGAAAATTGGGTTAAACCTCATCTCCCCAACTTTTTTCTTCATTCTTCATTGTTCCGGACAATGCTCGAATAGATGATGGACGAGTCCAAGATGATCAAAAAAACAAAAGGATATTTTAACTTGATATCATAAGTATTGCCCTTCCTTGCTAGATCCACGTTTTGATCACACATTTTCAAATCAGAGTCACTGCTTGGCTCAGTTTGAAAGTTGAAATTTACATTTCCCCTAACTCTGTAGGTGTGGTTTAATGGTGGTCCTGGTTTGACGCAAAATCTTTTGAAATCCCCTTCTATCCGGGTTTTGCTTCGGACTGATGAAAGTGACTACATATAATACCAAAGATAAAGAATAAGTCTTGGAATAATCACAGCAGTTTCCAAATCAGCGTACTAATTATATAAAACCTGCCTTTATAAGAAATGGTTTGAATTCAGAAGATTGATTATTGCGAAGCCATGCACCATCCGGGATTTCAAAATTAACTCTGTCGCGCAGCGTGTTCTTGGTGACTCTGATGTCTCGAAGGTTGAATTTACTAAATTTCTTCATGATCTTGTTCAAGTCATTGTCGTCCTTTGGATTCAAAAAGACCATGCTAATGTTGTGCTTGTCAGCCTGAAACAGGATGTCGAATATTTACAAATGTTCAGTTGATTGAAATTTCGATCCGACTATACACACCGAATTCAGACGAGCTAGCATGTGATAATCGATGTTATCAAGACTTTGAACTTTACCGGAGAAGAAATTCTTGACAACAAGGGTATGAGTTTCAACACTCGATGCCAACTTGATGCACTCAATATTGAAACGGTGAAGTTGAGGATTGAAAGTTTCGTTCACTACTGTTTCGATGAGTGTTGATTTTTCTGTGAAAAAGACACAAACTTAATTAGGTTCATGTAGAAATACAATCGCACATCGGTTGGCAGAAACTATGTTTTTATTTTTACCAGAGATCCCAGTTGCTGTGACGTTGAAGAGTTTCAATGTATCGCTGAGCCGTTCTTGTACAATGCAGTCCTCGGGCTTGTTATTGGTCATAAACCACGACCAGCCTAAGTATGTTTTTACATCCTGCAAATTCAATGAAATAATGAGAGATTAATGCAATACATTGATAAGTTGTATTGAATAAATCTAACGAATAGAAGAGTAAATTGATAATATTTACTGGATATTTGTTTCTAAGAAATACAAGACCTCCATGTAAATTTTTCGTGGTATCGTTCAAATCTTCAAACTTCATCTGTTGGAAGCCCATTGTTTCATGCAATTCGGTTGAGATATTCAGTGGGGCAACGAATCCCACTACCGTCAATATCATTAGAGCCGATTGAGGTGAGAACGATTGAATGTTCGAATTCGGTTGGTACATTGTCTGGTAAACCAATCACAATTTTTAGTACATCGATATGTTGCGTTTGAAATTAAAAGTGCATTGTGCATACCTCGATGAATTTTGTTTCGAATTCGAACACGAATTCCATAAACGATAGTATTTTTTTATCTGCACCTGTATAAACCATGAGAGAAATCATCAGTTCTATTAGATTATAACAAATTTTCATGAATAAATATTTTCACAGTGATGATGAGCAAATTTAGGTGAAACAGTGTATCAGGGTGCTGCAGCTAACTGTTCTGGATGCGATGGTTTGTGTTTGACGCTTCGTAACTGTTCAAAGCTATGCATAAAGAGCCCGAGGCACGATGAATTTTTCATGAAGTAGCCATCATGGAAAACCGCCGCTTCCACTTCCCCCACAATCATTTTTTCTATCTTCTTTTGTCTCGCATGTCTAGTCGCTATTTAGGATTCTATCAGGGAATAACTTTTTTATTGATATTGAGGAGAGAAAGTTGGGAAATCGATGGCCTGCACATTTTTTTTTCTCAATTAGGAGCAATTGTTGTTCTCAAATTTGCTTCTAAATTGCGACGAGTGAGAAATACTTGTAAAATTATGGTGAAAGTGAAAATAAAGAAGTTTCCTTTTTCTGTAGAAGAAAAGAACAATTAATAAAATGAAACATTTTCATTCTACGTTCAGACTTCCATATCGCAAGCTTTTACACTTTATGATCTTCAGTCGATATTTATCGTGTTAATAATTTATAATAACATTGGCTACCCATACAGTTAAACAGAATCAACTTTTTCTGGTAGAATCATCAAAAATACAAGAAGAAAAGAGGAACAAACACAAATGGGTACATCAATCACATGCAATAATATGTAAATATATATGTCTAACTTCATCTCTATTATTCATGACAGGAGTATAATTCTACTACATATATCTGTGAAGTAGCTTCAGTGAAATGGTCAGACAATGGGCAGACACACGGGAATTCCCCATCCGATATATATAGAGGAGCTAATCCCCACGAGTCAACTCTCGTGTGTTTACGGCTAAGTCGCTTCTCTCTGGTGCGCAATGGCTTAAAAGTTATGTCATATTTCATGGTCGAAGGGAGAGAGCACGTACGTATCTATACAGAAAGCGCGCGTGAAAGCTTAGGACCGTTGCGTTTTTGATTTTTGTTACTCAAGTCTCGTATAAAGCGCGTGGTCAGTTTTGTAGCATTTATCTACATAATATTTTTTCTCATTCAATTACATGTCTTATCATTTGCTTGTCTATCACAATGACAAAATTCTGATCTGATTCGTTGCGTTAATATGAGTGGACTTTGCCCTATTCTTTGAATAACGTCAACTGGTTGTTTGATGGAATTCAGAGATTTTATAGTTTGCAGATTCTTATTCAAAATTAATGAATTGGTCGATACGGATTGATTTTTTATTTGTAATTTTATAGGTTTTGTGAATTATTTTTCTACATTCACATTCCGCTGTCTTCATATCTTTTTTATTTAACGAATCATTAAGATTTTGAGTTTTTCAATCCTTTCGGATTTACTTCAGAATATATGGAAATATATTGACAGAATTTTTAGTCATTTCACATGAATTATTCGATGAAATATAAGAATTTCTATGTCACGAAACCAAACCTAATTAAGAGATATCTGGATGAATATGAGGAAGAGAACAATGAAATTTATTCAATAATAAATTTGCTCTACATGTTCTCTTTGTTATTTTTTAATGCAACTATTGGTTGTCCACAAATAAAAGACATGAAAGCTATTGTCAGATAATTTTATATCTGGATATTATACACGATGCATATATAAATATATACAGATAGACATAAATATAAGCACAAAAGACGGCTGGCAAGGATGCAAAATTGGAGAATATAACTCTGAGGAATTTTTGGCGAAGCATGCAATTTATGTTTATCGACGAAGCATACTCGATTTTACGTGGAAATAACTCAGCGGATCAGACGTTCGATATTACCTATGTGAAGAACGATTATATCGATCGTTGGAATGGTAATAAGAAAGAGGATGATGTCAAGACGATGAGAGCCCACTGTGGACGGTGCATAAAAAAAGAAAGAAAAAAAAAAAAAGGTGAAAAAGGGTACAGAGAGCTTCGGAATGGAATTATATATAGGAAGAAAAAGCGAGGACCATGGAGAAAAGCACGGATTTTGTTGGCGGAAAAGTTTGACTACTTGAACGTCCCGGCCCGAGGGGGACAGTGGAATTTAAAATTTTTACCCTGGGAAAATCGTTTTGGTACTCATCGAATATGAAAATTCTTTTCTCGCACGCTGCTCAAATCATGGCCGAGTTGAATCCATACAACTTTATTCCTTTATCTTTTATATTCTTTGGATAGAAATTTTCAATTTCGTTGAATCATCCAAACTTATATATACTTTGGGTCGATACTATGGTTTTTTACACTCTTATTACTGTCATGATTGCCTTTCTCCCTCTTTCGATATATTGCGAGCTGTATTTTTATTGAACTTAGAAAGATAACTGTACAAGCGCGATCATATATATGTATATTTTCACCCTCCGGACACAACGTTATTGCTTTTACTACAATCGTCTCTTTTTTCCTTTGAACAGTTTTTGATGCTCATCGAACGATGATGTGGTTGAAGCTCTCTCGAGTTTTCATATCAATAAATTTATTTTTTTTTAAATAATGAACATGAATTGAAAGGGAAAAATTTTTTGCCACTGTAAAATATAAACTTTTAATAAGACAATTTGAATATTTTTTTTTTGTGGTTGTTTCTATTCATTCATTCCAATGATTTTTAGTCTACAGCATTTCGTCCAATATTTCATAACATGAATATTCTGGAGAAACCCAATCACGTTGATATTTTGGGTTTTTATTTTTTGTTGATATTGTAATTGAATTGAATGTCATAAAATATTATTCAATCCAAAGGCTTTTTAATATTTGATCGACTCACTTCTACTCCAAATCCACCTCTGATATTTTTTCTCAAATTTCAAACATCAGAAGTATTCAGAACATTCTTCATCTCAATGGAATTTAATATTTATTATTTTTCTGGAAATGGGAAAATTTTCTCATCCATGTAACACGAGATAAATAAATTTCTTCATAACCTGTTCAACGAACAGTGAGGATTCTCCCCAACCCACAGTATAAAAAGCCACACAGAAAGTGGATTTTAGAGTTAAAATTCACTCTTTACGTTCAAGTATTACAACTGTTATAATTTGTATTCAAGATACAGATGTCTGTACCAGAAATCCAATTGATCTCCGTCATTTTAGATGATTAAAAATAATTTGTTAAATGAGGTCACTGAATAGTAGTGAAGGACTTACTCAGGAGGATTAGCCACTAGGAGTAAAGTCATCCGTGGAAAAGTTTCATGAGGTCAAGTATACAGCATTTATTTCAAGGTGCACGTACTATAGTGCAGCGCGGTTAGTTTAAAATAAAGTGAGTTGTACTCTCCCACTCCCTTTGCTCTACGGTGCCTCGTAAATATTCCTAGGCAAGATTGGCCAATAAATTTTGCAAACTTTCCCAGTCGCTAGCATTTTAATGGGGAGCTTTAGAGAGCTTGCGCGCAACCCGCCATGTGCGACAAGCGACTCACAGTGTACTCTCTCATCTCGTTTTCCTCTTTGCCCTCATCCCTTCGTATCCTCTCCTCTCGTGTGACTCTCGTGTAACTTGAATTGACGGTCATGGTTCTCACGACACGAAAAAGCTCTCGGGGAATATCTGTATCCCCGAAATTTTCCTGTAAACTACACAGATCAATATATTGCTGTTTTATTTTATTTTGTAATGTATTGAACTCTTTTGGAGTTTGATATGAAAAAAAAAAGAGAAAATTGATTGCGTACTGGAAGGATAGTTGAAGACTAATTCTATATTGTTTAGTTTATTAGGAAAAATAGAAAGAAAAAATTCAATTCGCTTGTTGAAATGAATTGTTTGTAAGTATCGATCGATTGTAATTGGATTTTTTCTCACAGAATTCTTGACAAAACGGTTTGAAATATTTCGTCCACTAGAAATTTATATGAAAAACGTTTTCAGAACCGGTGATAGCCAATACTAAAATTTGGAATACATTTTTCTTATACATTATTATTTCTCCAAGAAGTGCAGAAAACCTTTGACCTTATTCTCTTGGGAGAACAAACGCTTTTCTCTCTCATTATCCACCACCCCTGGCATAATTCAAATTTTCAATTGGGGATTATTTTCTGCATGAGAGAATATGGTGAATTTCAATATCTAAACTTCTCGCTCTTACAATATTCTCAATTTTCGACATAACAATATGATTTTGGTGGAGGCAATCACCACAAATTTACTTTTATAGAATCACTTTGACTTCTTAAAGTCTCATTATTTTAACATTCCAAATCAGAAGACATTTTTTTATTTAACATTATCTCAACCTAAACACAAATCATGACCAGAAATGTTTTTTTCAATTTATTTACTTTCTATAAATAAATTGAAAAAAACATTTCAATCGCCATTCTGTGAACTTTATAAATGTCTAAATGACGTAAAAGCAGTTTGAAACTCAAAAAACTTTTAATGGTCCAATTTACTATTGAAAAAATGTTTACCACTTATCCCAACATAAAATAATTTTTTTTTCTTCTGTATTAGCCTGCCAGCAATGACTCTCAGTTTTTATGTGCACATTGATGAATGCAAAAGCGTCTGGCATAGATAACGCAAAATCGTCAATCACGCATCCAATACATCGTCCACGTATCCATTAATCCCATAAACGGCCACGTGCCACAGAATCGCCATAATTCCGCGCGACCGATGGCTTCCAAGCGCGACAAATATCGTCCGACGCTCATGTATATCTGTATACCTCTATATATTCCTTGCATACATATATATGGAAGGGAGGCAGAGGTTCACGCCGCATACCGTGTCGATCGATTGGGTGAGTTAACGTCAACCCCCTTATTTCTCCCCAATGCGTTTCATACAATTCTCATTATCCTCTATGCATGTGAATCTCCACGAAATTAATCAGCATATCATTAATTCCTTGAAAAGCGTTAACTTTGTTTCAATTCATTGCTATTGCAGGTGCTATGAATTTCAATTACGAATTTGTCATATGAAATAATTCAGTGGTTAATTGATAAATCATAGTTGGAGTGATCGAGACCTGAGAAAATTATTGGTAGAATAAATAGAAAAGTTTTCATGTAGGATTGAGCAGTGTGATTTGGGGTGATTCATGAGTTGATGTACCTCCGGATTTTCATTATTTAAAAAACAAATGTTGCTGATTGGAATTTATCATTTAAAAAGTGTTTGTTTCATCAGTGTGTGAATGTTTATAGCTGTAAATTATTGATTTTGCTATGTATCTTAGCAAGTAAGGAATGGAACAGCCAAAAAAAAATTACATGACTATTCTAGTCTTCGCAATGATTTGAAGCCCTTTCTTTATTCCGTTTCTATTATTTTCTACCATCTACTCTTTTATTTTGCTTTTCCTTCCACTATTTTTCTCTGCTATAAAACACTTTCGTGCTCGGGCCAAGAAGTATGGTGTTATATACGTCAAAATACAGCACAGAATACGCGCTAGCATGGAAAATAGTGTGGAATATTTAAGGAGCGAGTAACGGAAGGTCTCAAGAGCCCGGGATTCCCGCTAAAATTTCTATACCAGTGCGACTGTATAGTTGCTTGCATCCATGTTCCTCCCTCCACTCTTCACCGGGTCCAGTTTTATTTTATTTTTTTATTTCGCTCATTTTGCCATTCCACACTTACACGAAAAGTCTGTGAGTGCAGCACGTACCTCGTTAGCGGATCATTAGCAACTCTTTTGGCAAGCCAAAATAGGCGACAAGTCGTCTGGAAACCTCAGAGTATATAACTATATGTACACAGAGTTTAAATTGCTGAAGACACTGCTGCACTTTTTCAATTTCTCTTTTTATCCCAACATGTCTTGTGTTTCGTTCCAATTTTTATCATCATTTGGATGGTTCATTATTTGTTTTGTATTCATTTCTAAATTGATTATTTTGCAAAATATTTTTGTAGAAATGCAATTACTTTATACATTTTTCAAGAAATATATTCGTATACGTAGATGAGGATAAGCTTTTGTATCTCATTCCCACTTGGCTTCAGTTCACGGTAACTACAGTGAAAAGTGTGCCAATCGATAGTTGCCTCAAGTTTCTGGCGGTTATATTTCGTGATCGGTCAACATTAGTTTGAGTGTGAAGGAGCAGTTCATAGTGAGCTCATGTTGAGGTTGGAAATGTTGGGTTAACCACCATAAAAAAAAATCTGAATCCTTATAATCTATCTTAAAACACCATTTTATACAAATCTGCAAGCTTATTATGAAAATTCAATATTCTGTAGAAATTCTAGTTGAATGAAATTTTATTCTGAATATTTTCAAATGTTTTATCCTGGAATTATATATTCGAATATGGGAAGTTATATTTCGTGTATGTGAGTGAGTGTACTAGTCTGGAATATCAAGCGAATATAATTCGATGTGATGATAATTCAATCGTGAAATGTCATTCGATTTCATAAATTATATTAACAGAAATATGAAGATAAATACGTTTGATTGATAGATTTATCAGTAATTTTATGTAGCAGTTAGTGTGAATCTATTGCTACTCGATAGAATATTTGCTTTTTAAGAATCTTCGATAAAAGTCAGTTGAATTTACGTTCAAGGATTTTCCCACATTTTTTTGCCAAATCATTCATGATGCAGAACATCATTGCAAGAAAATATAATGGAATCCATCCAATAGATATTCAGTATGAAAGTTAAATATTACAAATAGGAAACTAGACATTTGGTAACAAACTTCCTTTTAAAGTGAACTGGCTGTCAAGACTCTTCACATCCTAACTGCAATGATCACGTATTGATGTTCATAGTCGGTCAATCAAAAGGACTTGTCCCGCGTACTATTCGCCACTTCGGGCACCCATAATCGCTAACTCTGATGATGATTGAAACACTTGGACAATTATTTCCGTAACGAATCTATTGTTCTAATAATACTAATCCACCCATCATTCAGTTCTCATCATACTAATTTATGATGGGTTTTCCATTAAAAAATGATGCGATACTAACAATTGAATCCATTGCGAAATAGAATAAAAATTTTCGATTATTGACGAGCGAGAATCAGATCCGAATGAAATTCATATTGTAAGAAAAATTCATGTGAGATAATTTATATTCAATTGTTAGATTATGAATAATCCAAAAGCCGACATGAAGATTATTCTTTTATTTCACAATTTTGCGTGTCAATAATTGGAAAGTGAAATTGTTGTCGCAACACAATCAAATGGTTAACAAAACATTATTGTTGATCAGAGAAATTGGGATTTTATGCGTACTGCGGTGGTAGACGTTTTTATATCGTCACTATTTTTGCTGGATTGATAAACCCCCTATTCCTCTCCTGAAAAAAAATTCCAGCTTGTATATTCTAACAATTGATGTACATGAATGCATACAACAAATGTGGTATACACAGAATACTGTATTAACCTATATAAAAGAATAATATTTTTTCCCACGGCGGAACTGCAGTAAAAAAAGGTCACCATGTCGAAGAAATTCTGTACGTGACGCGTGCACGCTAAAATTAATTCGAAGTCGCGACGGCAGACTTTCGTGCATCCTGTTTCCCGGAAGTCTTGTCGTGTATGTTACTTCACTGCTGTGACATCGCAAGCAAAACTTTCAGACATTGTCAGAAAAGTGCATATATGAATAAAGAAATTGAGAGAAGGCGAAAATAGAGAGCAAAGTGATATCTGATATGAACCTGAATTTTTCTACATAGATAGGAATGAAAACTATTTGAGCAAGTAACTTTTATTTTATATACATAACAAACGTGAAAGTACTTTACATGTATTGTCAAGTGTGAAATGTGATCATGAAGTTTTTTTTTATTTCAGATACTTTTACTCGACGTGCACAGTGAGAATACAGCAATAGTGGATTTACTGACCGTCCGTCAAAGGAAATTTTACACATTATAATGCATAGTTCGAAGCTTTTGGAGATTTTTACCAGTGTCAAGTTTCTCGTATGAACTCGAGAAGCTTTGACGATAACAAGGGTTGATAATTCGTTGCAGTATTTCACAAAGTTTTATAACGCTGTCGATTTTATTGTTTGTCAAGGATGGTTGACTTTGGAAATTTGAGACTTTAGCGAAAGTGACACGTTGGACTCTTTGCATTTCGTCTATATATCTGACCTTTTTTTTATTAGTAGTATTTGTATTTGTAGCACTATTCGACATTGGTTCTTTTCTATTTTTTTCATTTTTTACAAATTCATAACCTGGTACCATAACGTTTTAACCTTAAAATTTTAAGAAATATATTATTATTTTCGAATTGTCTCCAGAAATTATTCATGATTTCAATCCATTCCAGATTGTGATTATATTAGTAATATCGATAAGTTTTTAATCAACGAAATCATTGTAGAGTATTTTTTTTCCGAAAGCAAAATTGTTTATGTTGATTTGTGTTTATTCTGCTTCATTGTTCTGTTATTTTAAATATTATATGTCAGATGGACTATTGTACAGCTTGATATGTCTTATCAATTTCGTGCTAGTCTCAAAGTGTCTGAAAAATTTCCATTGAATATTTGTAAACTATTCTATCATTTAATTCAACGTTCATCAGCACAAGTTTTACAATCAATTTGGGGAATGTCAACATATTTGACTCGAATTTGCGACAATGATTGCAATTGGAATGTTCTTTATGGGACCATCTTCTCTGTTGACCATAAAAAATTAAAGTATCAAATTGTGCAGGTATTCGACGTATTATATGGAGTGAATATGAAAAAAAACAAATGGAGTGGAAACTTTGCCGCCTACAATGCAATATCGTGACTTCAAAAATACATTTGTCCATAATAGTCACGTACGGCATACCAATAGGAAACGAAAAATTCATAAATTTAACCATTGCATGACTCACATGTGTGATAAAATTGTATCTCTAGCGATATGCGGACGTGTCGGCAAAGCGTTTGAACTAAGACAACAACTATCAAAACTTCATCCATCCAATTTTTTTACTTTTCTGAGGGAAAAAAATGAAACTACACTAAAACACTTCATATCGTTTTATACTGTATTATTTACTTACCAGTATTTCGTGGATTCAACCACAAATAATTCAGCGCGATAGGAACTAAACATGCCAGAGAAATGAGAGCACTGTACTCAGCTTTCATAGTGACTGAAATGATTTCTCAGCGATTAGGATCAGATTATCAATGCAAAAACAGCCGTCCTTATATTGATGCGATGAAATGTACAGAACTTTAATTAGCGAAAACAAGACTTTGATATCGTTGGTGATGCGCATCCACACACTGGCAGTGTAATTCCAACTAAAATATGTCGATACTTCTCGTATAAATATTTGTTATACTTTTCATTAGCAGTTTTCATGTTCGTGACTTGTTTTGGCATAAAATTTTTTTTTACGACTCAAGAATATTTACATTCTAGTATTATTTTATTATTGTACTTCCTGACTATTTCTAGATTATAATTGTGCTCAGTCGTACCATTTCAAGATAAGAAATTAGTTTGCTTCAATTTTCATTGAGGTTATGAGAAATCGGATCAGAATTGGTTTGCTCAAATCAATTTGGAACGAAATGATCATCACTAATTCATGGGTTATTAATTATATTTTACATCTTCTTTTTTATCAAACAAATTCGTCATGTTGCAATTAAAGGTACCGGTCATTAAAATCATGAACTACATAATTCCATGCTTTTAATAATCCTACTCCGGTAGCTATCAAAAGTATCAAAGTGATCAAAATATCAATACTCATTCCAAATTCACCAAACATTATTCACGTGAAGGGAAAGCTGAAATAGAAATGAACCTCGTACACAGGGTTCCCCTTCAATCGTAGCCAGATCAGATCACCTAATAAAATCTCCACTCAATCTGCAAAGTATCTACTAAAAAAAAAAACTTCTGCTCCTAAAATTTGCATAATCAATGGCTCTCAACGCAAAACGATCCATCGCGAATCAGCAAAACTAGATTTTCTCTTGAACGAAAAGTCACAATCATCTCTTTGAGTGCTTGGAAAAATGTACAAGTTAAAAAAATTTATTCTTACTATCAAGCATCACCTGGCTATTTTAGTTTATTCTACTGTCAATGCCGTGATAAAAATTGTTGAGAAGTAACGATACTCTCGAAACAAACACACAGTCATCACTCCAGCTATCCATAACACATTTTTCTGCAGAAGCTGCGCAATAAATCGAAAATCTCATGTCCTATAAACTCGGTCGAATTCTGCAGATGCTTCATTCACACATACGACCTATCCATCTCTCGTTCTCTACATTCCATACTGCATCCATAAATATATATATACATATATATATATATATATATATATACAAGCACACATAACACGGATGGACTCAAAAACGCTGAGGATTTATCGTCCGATATATTGGCGAGAGGATTCGTTTTATTCGTCTGTATAGAATCGGACGTTTCTTCTTTTTTTCCTATACTGCTTGTCGATGCGAAGTATAAAGACAGAAGAGAAAAAGGGGGAAAAAGGGAAAAACAAAGCGAGAAAGGGAGCGAACCAGAGGAAGAAGTATTCGGAAATATACAGAGCAATACGCACGTACTAGCAGCGCCATCACTCGAAAGAATCGAAACGAGCGCTCCTTTTCCGCTATTTGAAATGACCGTAACAGCTGAAGCAGCGTCCTTATCGTTTCAAAGATCCTTCGTTGTAAGGTGCTCACTATACATTTATCTGTTTGGGGAATGTGTATGTGTGTACATAAATATATATAGAAGGACATCCGTTCAGGTCATACGTGGTTGGCCTACCTAGAAGTTCACGTGTTGGGATGAAATAACGTGCACATTCCCAATCTTTTATTTTTTACTATTTATATATTTTGTGGGCCGCAAGAGAGAAATTATTGTAATAAATTGTGAATTTTTCTTGTGTCCTGCCATGTGTATGAACATGGTGTTGATAGTTTATGTGATGGTGTCAGAAATTTTAATTTATTTGCTTTTAATTCATTCATGGATTCAGAAATTGGTAATTGGTTTTACGAAACTGCTGATTTGTGTTTAAAAGTTGTTTACGATGAAGACAAAGTGAATTATTTAAATATAACAGGGAAATGTTCTTGTTATTTATAAGAATTTTTCATTTCATCAGTTTTCTTCTTGCACTACGGTGAAATTGGTGGTGAAATGAGTAGAAATGAAGCGATGAGTGTTATCAGGCATCTTGAACACTTCAAGTAGTCCCTCAGGTCGAATCGGTTCATTCTGCCGATGGTACTTTGACTGCTACCGCTTCATAGCACGAATGACCCTAGAGATACTCAGAGTAGTATGACGTCAGTGGTTTGAATAAGTAAGCATGAAAGAGAGCTGACGTTTCTTCTTTGGACTTTTTATGTTCATTTTTAGTTTTGCTTGCGAAATGAAATTGTCACGTTGTTGCTATCAATATTAAGGAAAATTTCCCCATGCGCTGATCAAATGGACTAGAATTTCAACACGCTATGAATGCTCATGAAATTCTTGGAATTGTTCAGAATTTCTCCGAAGTATTTTCTCATTTGTTCACATTAATTCTTCTGTGAAACTTAATTTGACTTTGTCTGGTACGATCAAATATATGAAGAGTCATAGCAATATCGTTGTTATGAAGACTTCGCTTGATTTATTTGACAGTTCCCTTTGTTGGTGATTATGTTGGAATCAGAAGTCACAATATTTTCTGATACAATTGACAATTCTATCCTGAATTTCTCCAGCTTTATAATAATATCATAAGCTCAAAGACCACGAAACAACCCAGCACTGCTGTTCCATCACATCCAAGTATTGAGTGTGGTACTTTCATGCCAAGTTTAATTAAGCTTTTAGATGAAAGACTAAGCGGATGCACGAAGCATCATTAATATTCAGTGCGCAGCATCGACTTTTTCTAGTCTTCATTGTAATCACATAGTGAGATAATTTTTATTTATTATTATCTAGCATTCCATTTCTATAAACAATTTTCATGTGCCATTCTTCATCACGTTCACAAGTGAAAAGGCAAACAACAGTATTTATACAACCGACATTTTTTCCTTTTCTCTTGTGTATTTACAAATGTATATGTATATACCAATGTCGGAGTCGAAGGTAAGGCGCTGATAGTTTTCGGCTAATTTAGCGCCGACGATAAACACGGACGCCGGTCGTTCATCACGGAGTCCTCCCGGGGATGCCACTGTATATATAGTATAACAGAGGGCAAGAGATGGAGGGAGAGAAGGTCGAGCAACAAGACAAATTGCACTGTGTGCCCCCGGGCCCGCGTTGCCTGTATCTTTGCAATTCGCAAGCCTCGGGATTACCTTCTCGCCCCCGCTAGCATTTATTCTCCTCACTCTTTCGTCTCTCGCTCGTTTCAAGACTGTCTTCACTCAGACCTCTTTTCACTATATGTACACCTGGATATGTGATTGCGTCCGTTTTCTGTTTGCCTCAATTTTTTTGCGCAGTATTATTCTTTTCCTTCTCATACAACTGACAGAAACAAAACGTTTTTTCATTTATATTTTTTCGGTGAATGTATATATATTTTTGTGTTGACGATTTATTGTTTATGGGGAAGAGAAAAAAATCATGGATTTGTATATAAATTTGATTGTAGTGTTTATGTGATTTTCTTCCTTGTCTTGTGTTATCATAAATGTGAGAGAAGTATTACATGGCTGAATATGTTTTTATCGATGGAAATGTCAATTTGTTGATGGTTTTCTTATTAAAATGAAAGAGGTTTTTTATTTTCTTGTTAGTTTCTTCGTGGATAGTCAGTTGCAGGTGCTACAAGAAGAAGCTAGTGATGTACGTGTCGATAGATGATTTCTCAATCTCGAGAGTTGCTGTAACAAGTTTGAAACTTGTAAAAAATCGTTGAAGCTTGACATTTATATTATAGATGATTATTTTGGTTTGTCGTGAACTGTCAAACACTGTTTTATTCGAAATGAATTTCAGTCTTTTGATGTCAATGATTTGAAAAAAAAAAAATATGTCACTGTTCAATTAAATATAAGCATTTGAAAATAATTGAATTCAAAAGATTGCATTACACTAATATAACGCATCGGAATTAAATATTTATAACTAAATAGTCGAACTGTTCAATTAAATATGAGGATTCGAAAATCATAGAATTTAAAAGATTGCAATACAGTAATATAATGCATTGGAATTAAATATTTATAACTAAATGTTCGAACTGTTTTTATAAATATAATTTTTATCCTTTTCTTCATGAGTAGAAAATTTTAGCTAATTGTGTCATAAATTTATTTCGTAACGATCTCATACACAAGTCCAAATAGTAATTGAACATATTAACTTGGTAAAGCCCAACAAAACAATAATGTGAAAGAAGCGTGGCAAATGTAATGGGCGTAAAATTTCCTCGAGAAATGCTTCAACGTAATAAAGTTAATGTGCTTTTCACGATGTACCTTAGCAAGCTTTGCAGTATACTCATGGCTGATGAGCGTGAGCTTTCATTGTACGTTGGTGTGTATGAAATACGAAGTAGAGAAAGGAACAGAGAAACGTGGGTTGTGTATAGGAAATTCTTACGTTACTCTGAGTAAAAGAATAAAAGAGAATGTGGAAGAGTAGATTTTTTTTGTACTTGTGGTGAAAATTGGTGAAGAGAATTCTGTATACTGCAGTTAATTTTGAAGTCCATGAGATGGCGAGACAACTTCACATTCAGAATGGTCGTGCACATATCCAAGTGCTTTTTTGCAATTTCATTAATACAAGACTCTACAGATGCTCAAGGTGCAATTGTAACTGACATAGAGCGATGGAGAGGATTTATGTTTGGACCAATACAATTTTCTTCAGAGCTTTATGTATCAGAATTGTCTTTCTTCGTATCTTCGTTTGCTCCATTTATATCCAGCCTTCATTCTCTGCTCATCGTATTATCTCCACCCAATTCTCTCCATCACTATCAGTCACCACCGTATACGTTACGAAGTGTATTCGGTTGAGATGCTTTAAGAATAAATATTTAGAATTTTGTAGATATTGTATATAAAAAAGTTAATCAGTGTCATACTGAAGAAAATCTGGGGATAATTAAGTCATTTCAAGTATGGAATTAATTCTATATCTGCTTTTTAGTTTTTATGGAAATGGAGATTTTACAGTTTGATTTGCATGATCAATCAGAAATAAAAAAAAAGTGAAGGCGGCGTCATTAGGTTATCAAAAGAGGAAAATAATGGATATTTATTTTTAATGATCGGATGATTTCTCTTTCTTATCTGACACTTTGAATAATTGATAAAAATCCATGAAAATTTTCATAAACTTTCATCATTGACCTATCATTCTTCTATTCATTTTAAAATCAATCGATATCAAATTATGTCATTGTCAGAGTAAGTTTGATGATAATAAATACTTATTAAATCACCACTCTGTCAATATACTATAAAATATAATTAATAACATACTGAATATCTATTGAATTTAATTCAAAATTTCGTCTTGACCCATTTTGTCTGCGTCTACTCATGTACGTAAATTCACACCAACAGACCCTTTCAGACCCAACGCACGACCCTATCTAATATTCCCACAACCCCTCTCGATTTCACGGTCCCGATCGTCGTAAGGAGAGGCTCCACTGTACTGGAGAATCCGTCAATAAATCCGCACTGGAATTATTCAACTCTAATTATTATTTGTTGTGCGTTCATCAAGTGCCCTAGATGAGCGCCCTTATATTTCAATTCAAATCAAACCCATAACAATAACAACAACAATGATGATAATAAAAAATAGAAATATAGAAAACAAATGTGAACAGAGTCCCATCTCGGTAAAGTGCGCGACACCGATTGCATTTACATACCAAAGTCGTGTGTCGATTTTCAAGCTTTTTTAATTAACTCGCGTATTCTGAGCGCGTTCAGTGAAAATATAATGCACTCTAACGTTCAAAATACCACCTCGAGGGAGAATAGAATGGCAACGCGGCAGGGACTATGGTTAATGAAAATAAAATTGAAAAAAAAGGAGGTGGGCATAGGCACAGAGGGACAGACTGGATGGAAATTACGTGTATATATGGCAATAGAGGTTAAAGGTGGTGAAAGAGGAGTGTTGGAGGATAGTCATTGAAATCTCTCTCGTGCGCGGTACAGCTTTTGTGAATCGCAAAAGCCGCGGTCGATCGTCGATTGTGTGTGGACGACTGAAAATTGCCTCTACCCGTCATTCCCTCGAGAAATAATTTATTCCATTCTCCGCGTGCGTACAGACCGGAAGGACAGCGTGGGAATGGTCGAGTACATACATATGCGTATGAAAAAAAAAAAAAAAAAGTACATACATGTGCATAATATATATGCGAAAAGTGATTTCTACTCTGAGGGTAGAAAAATACACCTCGACTTTGCCCTCCCATGAGATTTTTCAAATATTTATCTCATGTTTGCTGATATTTCAATCCTTTTTTTTTTCTACTGTTATTTCCATGTGAAAGAAAAGAGAAGAAATTAGAAATCCATTCTGTGGGCATTGAATAAAAATTATCTATTGACTTTTGAATGAAAAAAAATACGACAGATAATTAAAATAAATGATTGCGTTGTATTTTATATGGTGAAATGGGAGAGTGGAAAAAAAATATATTCTTTTTTTTTCTTTATCCTCAACGTGAAGTTGAGTTTAACCAACTTCCGGTCTGATGCACAGTGAAACGTTTCAATATATAGTGTAATGAAAACGGTAGTATAGTTAGTTTGGATTTCCGTTGAAGCGACAGGAAATAGCAGTCCTCTCTCTGACCATTCCCTTTGACTCTAATGCCCTGGAGGGCACAGAATGTAAGCGAACGAGCAAGCGACGTATGAATGAAGAAGATGGATATAGAGATAAAGACTGAGTGCGAGAGAAAGGTATGGACGAAGTAGAAAGGTTCAGGAAACCAATATCGAGTCGCTCAGCTATTGTCCCTCCTTTCGTTCTTCTCGAGTAACTGCGCGCGCGAAAAAAGATGTTGTATCGCACACTCGGGTATACTCACGCATATCTACACATATATATTACTTCTTTAGCGTCGATAGAAATGAGTGAACAATTTTGCAAGGTACAGTTGGCTATACATTTTGCCTACTCTTCATACTCAATTTTTTTAGAGGGTGAATCGCAAGCCGCCATCTTGTGTATATGGTAGCACAAGTAAATTCCTATCCACTATATAACGGAATATTTGCCGCCTCGTTGCTCACGTTTGACGAACGGATATTTCCAATGCTGGTAGGGGAAAAAAAGGAAAAATAATAATAGAAGAGAAGATATAATAAATACGAAGAGCGAAAGCAATAGAAATTGGTGCACCAGAATTTTTTTATGAATTCAAAATGGGATTTTCCTTTGAAGATAAAACTTCGGGTGTTTTTTTTTTTCAATGCAAACAATTTTTTTTCACGGGTTAAATTTTTCGGTATTGAATTCAGCACTGGGATATATTTCAATAGACTCAGTATATTTTATAGAGCGAGAGAATTCATCAGTTTTTTATTTTCAACAAAATTCGCGTAGAACTATTTTCGATTTTCTATTCATCTAATTTTGTTTTGATCCTCAAATGTTGTTAATTTGTTAGATGGAAAAATAGACGTTTGCATGATAATATTATTTAGTTTCAACGTGTTGAGCATATCGTGTACTCTTACAGTCTGAATAAGTAAATTTTTTGCCAATTCAACAAGTAACTCTTTCGTTGATTCATTGAACAGGAAAATTTCCATTTCTATGACGTAGAAAATTGTGAAATACTTTTCTACATTTCATATTTCCAATTGAATCAAATTGTCAATTTATGTATGAATTTATTAATAACACAAATTATATTTTCATGTTCTCAGAATTCCAACGATGCACCCCATAATAAACACACTTTTATCAAAAATTCCAAGTGATAGACAGCTCAATATTACTTTCATATAAATCATATACCCATCACATCAGTGAACGTTGAATGACGAACAGTATTCGTGAGAAATTGCGTTTACATTGTCAGGTGTTAATGTATTGGCCACTTCACCAATCGTGTCATCATGCTTTCGACAGGAAATATAATTTCCTATCCCCATCACATCACAAAATAATTGGAATATCGAAAGCCTACCCCTAAATGCGCACATTCAACTAAATTGGAAATTAAAACATAACAAAAGGGAATAAAAAAAAAATCCTGACAAAAAATCAAGAGACAAGAACCCAATGACATTTAGAATATTCGCGAGTAGGACGTTCATAAGTTTAATGAATGAAAAGAGATTAAACTCTGATATTAATTGAGGACAACGTGAACTTAACGTTGATAAGCTGACGTTCAACAAGCTTTCTCAATCTCAATTAAACCAATATCCTTCGAAACATCTCCGGAAGCTTTTCCTCACTGTAAATTTCCCATTATTGGATTCCTTCATCAGAATCAGCTCCATTGACCGACCTACTTATTTGCCAGAACTATTCTCATACATAAAAATAAAATATCTACTGGCTTGATGAGACCCTAAAAACCACATTGGTATAATAAATAAATTAGTTACTACAGTTAATTGACAAATCGGTAATCCCGCGACCCGTTGCACGCTCAAGATAGTAAATGATGGCGTAATAAAAGCACGCGAGTGGGATTAGTAATAGTAATAGAAGAAGAATAGAGTGTAAAGAGATGAGTGGAAGAAAGAAGAAAAGTAGCGCAAGCTCGAACGCGTAGCGTGCTATACGAATGTCGAGGAATGAACGTATAGTGAAGTAGAAATACACATACGTATGTATATGTACCTACGTGAGGTGATATACCAGATCCAAATGCAATCGTTAGGGTGGTTTGTATCGTCCAGGATGAGGGTGAAATGTGTAGAGGTGGAAGAATGGCAAAGGGAGAAAGACAAAGTCGGTGGTGCTCTACAGTGCTATAACAGGCATGAGGCCAAAACGTTAATGCCATCCCTAAACCATCTCGTTTTGTTTCTGTATATGGTTGTGTGTTTGGTATACGCTCTCACGTTCCGCCCTCTCGTGGTCCAATTGCCAACACATACATAAAATCCCTCTTTAACTTCACGTTCTCTTTTTCCATTTTACTTTCTTCATTATTTGTTTGTTGAACAATGCGTTTCTACTTTCGTTTCAATTCAAATAGAGTGTAGTTGTAAGAAGAAAAAAGAAAGATAAAGGGGATGACGGGAATGGAGGGGTATGAGAGGAAAAACAAAAAATTGCCAAAGTTTTCACTTTTGTTTTTGTTCTTTTGACTTTTTTTTTGTTTATTTTTACTGTAGTACTTGATTGAATCTTTGGAATTTGGGTGTTTGTTCTCCTGAGGATTTAGGAGGGTTATACGGTTGTGGAGGACGAGAGAGGAAAGGAGAAAACAAAAAAAATATACGAAAAAAAGTAAAGGGAAAAAGCGGAGAAGAGTAACGGGAACCCCTTGAAATACGATTCGGCCCCAATGACGATGGAACACACACCACTGCGGGCGGTTTATTGGGCTTCCGGCGACACTAATGTGGCACCGACGACAAATCTGCGAATGGTGTCTTTGTTTTCTTCGGTGTCTTTTTTTTTTTCGCTTTTATTTCTTTCCCTTTTTTCATGAGGGAGATACCACGTCTTCGATAAAAAGAATTGGCCATCTACGACACCCATTCGGCATTGCAGAATGTAAGATGAGCAAAGACAAAAGGGACATATTATTTGGCAGAGAAGTTTTGAAATGAATAAAATTATATATTTATTATAAAATTGACTTGGCATGACGCCTTGATAGAGAATATATATTTTTTATTTCTTGGATAACTTTTATAACTGATTATCATAATGTGGTCGCCATTGAATATTTTCATTGTATTCAAGAGGAATAATATCGATCCAAGTAGAAGAAACAGTTCAGAAAGAAGAACACAGAGTTATGATAATTCCAAAGATTTGGGTCAATAAATAATTTCTAATAAACCGAAATGAAAGCAGGAACTTTGCTTACATTGCGAATGTCATGAAATCAGCGATTAATATGCAAATAGTGACTTTAAGTTCAAAATGGCAATCAAAATCGAGAGCAGACTACATTTCCTTCAGTACTTATCAGTGTCCTGCGGAAAATTTACCAAACTCAAACGCGCAATTCATCATTCCAGTACATGAGCTCTTCTCTAAATCAGAGCTTAAGTCGTTCTGTTTTGAATTTCACCAAAATAATAGATCTCCCTTACATAATTTTTCTCATTTCGTTGTAATATTTTTGTTCAATGGAATCTGGCCAAATTCAATTGCTAAATCTTGTCGAAATCCAAATTGGAATCTTGATAGTGAGCTTTTTTTACTGGCACCCTCTTTCATTTTCTCTTTCATTTTTTCCTTCACATGTCCTCACAACTAAATTTCCTATATGTCTGTAGTGTAATGCTCATCCAGAATATACTGTTTACTCCACGCACCCTCCAATTTTCATCTCTTTATGCCAATCTCGTACTCTCATACACATTTCGCTTACGTCGACGATTCGATAACGGGCAATGGTATCGTGAGCACGTACGTAAGCACACATCGGTATATATCTCGTACAACCCATAGATATTATGTGCATGGTTGTGAGAAGGAAACGATGCCGATGGAATGCTGCGTGTCTTGTGAATAAAAAAGATGAAAGAAGTCTGAACAAAATGTTGATATAAAAAATAAAAATATTCAATTCATGTTGTGTTTCATCTCTTGAATTATTTAACGAGCATTATATTCTGATTTTCTTATACACACGCCAATAAAATTTTGTTTTTTTATAGGCAATAAAAGCTTTAGAGAAGTGATGACGATGAATAATGCGAAGGAAATAAGGAGAGTCATGTTCTTGAACGACGCAGCATCGTATTATATTTCATTGGTGGTTCAGTAACGCGTGCCTGCAAACATTAACATGAGCGCACAGTAATAAAGTTCAAAATAATAAATTGAAAGAGGTCTCATGTCGGTAAGTAGTAAAATAAGCTCTCAACTTGTCTATTTTTACTATTCTTTAGTTTAATTTGTTATCCTTTCTATGACCATCTCATGTTTGGCTCAGGGCAAGTCGTGAACGCGACAAAGCTAAACAATAAAATATTCATTGTGCAATAAAATATATTTGTCGAGATTTTATTGTCTTAGGTGAGTATTTATATACCTTGCTGGATCTGTCAGTGGATTCTGGTATATGAGTAGACTTCTGTCACAATTCACCGCTGATATTTTTATGCAGAAATAAATCTGAGGCTATTTCATTCAGCATATATATCAGCTATGTATATTTACATGGTGGCAGCGCTATTGGAGATGTATATCTCTATTTTTCCGTGCAAAATCCACCAGTTAATGCTCATCGTGAGCGTACAGAAGGAAGAAAGTAGAAAGGTCGTCCGGTCGTGTTGGGTTAACGCGCGCAGCACACATTCGTCCCTCACTTTATCTTCTCAGTAAATCCGCAGACGAACAAATGCATCGCGGATATATATAAAGTCGTTGAGACTAGAGTTGCGGCGTGAGATGTATATATAGAAAAAAAAAAAGAAAATGAAACATAGAGAGTTCTGTAGGATAAGTTGTATGGAGGGTCGCGGGACTCACACGTATGTGATATATACGGGTTGGTAAACGGGACACAGTAACAGGAGATAGAACGGGATGAAATAGCAAACGACGAGTATGAGACGATAATCCGGTGCGGGAATCCCTGGAGAAGTTCTCGGGACACGCACAGAGTCTTTGCGTATTTTCAACATTGTGAATTATACCTCTAAAATGTTGTGTTGTAGTATGAGACATGGGAATAATGAAGTACATGTGAGGTTAGCTGGAGTAAGTGGAGGAAAGCACTTACAGAGTCTGGTTAGGATAATGGGGAATTTATTATTCATATTTCTTATCTAGCAGATTCATCTTTGGTACAGTTCAAGTGCATTTAATTGTAATCGAATATCTTCAGTGGAATTTTTTGTTGAATTTTTGCACAAGTTATCAGTGAAACTTGAAGAATTTGAAATCTTTGATGAATTATTATTATAATCCTTGATTGAATTGGAACGATTATTGTTAATTTGTTGAGAATTTCAGCATTTTCTTTTTGCTGAATACAATTGAACATTAAATAAAATTAGGTTTGAATATTTAGATTTTGTAAAATAGATTGAATTACTTTTTTTCTCATCTCAAATCCCGTGATTGATTGGCGTTATCACGTGGAATGTCATTTATCAAACGTTGAAATAAACTTAAATTATTCTAATCTGTATATCGAATGATCTTCAAGTGCAAATTCGCAACATTTCTTTCTGATTTATATTGGATCCATAACCTGAACAAATTTTTTGAAATTTGTTATTAAACTAAAGTGATATCCATAATTTTACACTCGCGTAACTTTTGTTATGGCACAATATCCGTTCGCAATTCATACATTTTGTTATCATCAACAAAACGGTCACAGGCAGTCGCACTTGATATTATTGTCCAGCACTATAAAAAAGAATTGGCACCAATAACATTCATGGAAATCTCCCTGGTTTTTTTCTTTTATTGTCATACATTACATCATTGTAAAATCCTGTTACATTTGACTAGATTTCTCTATGAATACTGAATCATGATGGTATATTTCATCTTACTGGAAAATATTTTCATTCAAACTCATATTTAGAAAGACTATGGCATCAGTTTCAATATTATGACAAACATTTCTAAATAATTCCAATTCTTATATCACAATTTTATTCAATAGCAACTAATAATCATAACCCCTTCATCATTTCCAACGGATACGACTAGCATAATCTCATTATTCACATATAAAAGCACCAAGAACATGTATTTGACATTATTTTTGCACTCAAGTTCTTGTTTTTGTTTGATGAATAAATTCCCGAGTCAAACATATATTCTCCTTAATCCAATTACATATAAAAACATACATATTTAATGTGAAGCGTGTGGAATCTTCACAATGAAGGGTGTGAAGAGGTCTCATGACACAAAAGTGTGGTAAGAAAAAAAAAAAATAGTCTAGCGACAGTCGACGAGTGAATAAACCTTGAGGGCGCAAATATTGATGTAACGTGTACGATCCGATCCGTAGAATAAACGCCTAGGGGGGCTGGATGTCCTCAAGGGAATATAAAGGTAGAGTAGTTGAGTTAGGACAACACAGGGTAGGAGAAAGTGAATGAGGGTGAGCAAGAGAGAGCTGGAGATAGCTACGAATGGTTTTGGAACTGATGCCGATGACGGCTGACTGATGGGACGTTACGAAGTTCACGTTATTCAGCCCTTCTGTAAATCTCATTCCTCCTACTGCTTTTCTTCTGCTCGTTCAGAGCTGAGTATTGGATATCAATAATAATGTCGAGGTTGCTACGATATCGAGTAAACTTCATTGGTATATACACGCAAAAAAGGTGTAAAATGTCGCTCGATGGGTGGCGAAAGTTATTCTTGATTTTTTTTTTCCTAGAACTAAATTTGATACGGTGAGTTTTTTTTTTGCATCAGATGAAGATGTATTGGACTATCTTTAGTCTTGTTGTCAAATCAATAAAGATCAGTGGTGTTGACAATACAGGCCAAGAGAATTAATTGAGGTCGAGGTAATAAAATGAATAAAAATTTGTCTTGTAGGTTTGCTATCAGATTGATTTACAAAGTGTCTGATTGATTATTCGTGATTTCGCAGAATTAATTATGTGTTGTTCCAAATTCAGAATGACAATTGAAGAAAATTATGTAACAATCAATTTTACTAATTTTCATTCATGCACTCATCAAGAGGAACTGATGAGTTGTATAAATATCATTGTGAGAGAATCATGGAGACAATAAATTTTGGTTATTCAATTCGTTCATGCAGCCAACTATTATCTTACTTAAATATAATTATCTTTTTTTATTCGCGTTAGTGGTTCAATATTTTCAATGGTTCAAACTTCCAAAGTCTTCTAAACCCTCTCGACCAATTGGGGAGTATCAATTAATTTGAATTTCCATTACTTTTCCTGTTTATATCCTCAATGTAAAACGCTATTTTGACGCATATGTTGATTACTGATTATATAAAACCCAAGGATTTTTCTATCGTTTGTAATAACCAATTATCACATGATATCAAGATGTCAAATATTAAGACAATGTCATCTGTCACTGTACTCTCACCTCAGATTATTTTTAAATCTACTTCGATCTTATATAATTTGAATTGCTTTCATAAAACAGATATAACTTTTGCGACATTAGATACATTCCAAAGTTTTATTTATATACGAGTCGGGACTCCACAACGAGTCGTGCAATCCACATAGAGTGGATTAGTTGGTGTATAGCCATGGACTTAACTTTGTTGCCACCGCAACTTTGATCTGCTATTCTGAATGCGCCGCATGCTTTCCTCTAGTTTCCTATGACCAAAGTTATGGTTTCATGAATCCATATATATATATACAGATATAGAAATGGAGAATGGAAGAATGGAAGAAAAATAGAAAATAACGATGAGAATAGAAATAACCTTTTCATTCTGAAATTCCATTAGTCGACTACTGAAATCAATATTTAAATCTCTAATGGAACTACCGAAGCTCTGGGTCCACTCAATTCAAGTGTGTGATGAGAGATAGTAAGTGAAAGAGAGCTTACAATTGAACGAAGAGAATATTATCAGAGGGTGAGATTGTTGAAGTTGAAAAGAGGATTCGGATAGCATCCGTGAAATTGTACTTGTGAGAAGGGTTAATTGGTGTATAGTAGACCTCAAAATGGTGGTTGTTTGATCGACCTTTCTACCCTTCATTACCAAATATCTTTAATATATATATATACATATATAATTACTACCGGTATAGTGATAAAAATGTTTTGATTGTGTAAGTAGCTTTATGATTTATGTTTCGTTTTTTTATTACTCTAGCAGAAATACTTGAAAGTTTTAGAATGTTTAATTCAAAAATAGCTGCTTTTATCATGTGGTAATTAAGGTTGACTGAGCATAAATATTTATTTTAAATGTTTCGGCCCATTCGAATATTTTTATTCTATAAATTTCATTCATGTTTTGAATTGAATCTGATATACTTTGATTTATTTTTGTGTTTCAACTTGAAACATTGAGAAACTTCCCATTTCTAAAATTAAAAAGTTGTGTGGAATTTTTGTGTTTTTATACAAAAGTGAAATTGAAATTTACATTTTTATTTCACTGATATGAATTTTATCAGTGTAATTTTATAGGGAATCATTTTTTGGAGTTTTTTTTTAGTGGAATGCCCTTACAAAAATCACGTTGATATAATGCGAGATAGTTCATTCATCTAGAGCAAAAAATGCAACATTCTTCAGAGAATAGATAGTTATATTGATGGGAATAAATTAGAACATGGATCTTCTTGTCTTTTTCATTTTCATCACTAAACTCTTACTCATCTTGATCAGAGTAGCGACCGAGTAATTTAGCGAGCGGGCAATAGAGCACGCGCAAATTATAAAGCTCTTGATACCACACTTGTAAGTAAATTGAGTTGAGATATAATTTACTGGCCTATTCGAACGTTGGAAGGTTCTAAATATATTACAGTAAATTTAGCATGCATTTAAATAAATTGCAAGTTATGGAAGCTTTATTAAGACCGACATGTATTTTTTCGAGCTACCAAGATTACTGCAACTTAGGTACCTCATGGATATTACCATGGTCCGCCACTGACTTATTAATAAATCACTGCAAAGAAAAAAGAATTAAAAAATCTACGACAAGGGAATATTATGCTTGAAATTTTGATTCATAATTCAAGTCACCCATGAATTTCATATACAAAAAAAAAGGAAAAAAAAAAAAAAAAAAGAACGTTTATAAAAGCTTTGCTCATTAACCCAATGAATATTCCAAGTACTTTCTTCAACGGGAATCTTTAAGTGAATAATACATTGAGTTACACAATGAGCTTTTGTGTCTGGTGCTGAGTATCACTGAGCGGCGAGACAAGTCTCAACGTTGTCGGAGATGGAATCGTGCGTGGATCAATAAAACGCGCGTGGAATGGAACGAAATGGTTTGTCGGAGACGCAAGAGCGTAGCGACGAGTGGATAGAGAAAGTTAGAGCTTGATGTTGAGCATAGAGATAGAACGAGTGGGTCGAAATGCGAGACAGCGCTTTTGCTGACGGTCAGACTGGGGTATAAGAGTCAACCGATTCCTGTGCTGTATAGTAATATGAGGGTCCAGTCCCTGTGGCGCCAACGTGTGTTTCTCAGTCTGCTTCATACTGCGTGTCCTCTTTCATTCTCATTTATCTATTAATCCCGACATCCATCTCTTCCGCTGTTCTCTGTTTCATCTATTCGTTCCACTGTGAATTTCCGGTGGATAATGATTTACGTGAATGTTCAACTAAGTTTTTATTAGTTATTTGACAGTGAAATTTCATTTTTCTATTATTTTATTTTATTATCTTTCCTTCGTTTTCTCTGCATTTCATCTGTTTTCTATTTTTGTTTCTGGTAATGTAGCTAAAGTTTGTATCTGATGATGACAAAGTTTATAAAATTAGTTTGTTGATTGTTATAATTATTTTTCCACTTTAGTTTTCTTATCTTATAGTTAGAGAAAAGACTTTTGAATTGAACAACAAGTTTGTCGTGAATGCCTTGGACTACTTTTTGTTTGTTGGTTTTGTTTTGTTTTGTTTTATTTATTTTTTTCGCTTTTCCATTATCATTGCTTTTGTGCTACGTAAATTGGTCGGTGTGCTGATGCGAAGTATGAGTGAAATGAAGTTTTCTTCGTTTTATTTCATATACATGCGATGAAGGCTAATTAAATATTCTGCTGCTGCGAATACAGTCGCGTCGCAATTTTCTGTGGAATAGGAGAAAATATTCTGGTGTTGAATCGTCCTCCGGAAATAGGTCACTACAATGGGATTTAAATGCTAATCGGGAGTAATCCACGCTCTCATTGGACTCTGCGCTTTCATATTGGCGCGAAATATGCGAGAGATAAAGTTCGCGTTTACGAGAGAGAAAAACGTTGGGAGTGGGTGGGAAAGTGAAGATTTGTTACTGCGATTTTACAGAGCAATGGAAAATATGCGAGTGCATAGCGAATGTATTAAAAATAGAACAAAACATGTGTGTTTAATATTCATTAAATACAGGAGATTTCTTGTTATGTGTATGGAAGAATTTATGTATGAATGTTTATTTTGTAAATTTAATAATGTTCATTTTGTAGCATTGCAACAGTCGACTTTATATTGATCCTACAGAAAATTTTGTTCTTCATGGTCATTGTTGGGAGAGAGTGTGGAGAAATGCAGTAAAAGCTACGATACATTTTACTTGGGTTGTCTTGAATGGGGAAAAATAAAACTCATGTCGCGATACGAAAGTGTGTCAAAGTCGCTTTTGGCATCAGTACAACATGTGCACTTGAAAATTGTGCTATCGGTGTGGCGTAATGTTGCGCGGTCATATTAGTCGTGCATGAAAAATTACCATTTGAAATTGGAATAGTTACAGTTCTCATATTGTAGCACTATATTGAGTTATCAACGTCTCATCTAGTTTTCTATATAAGAAATTGAATTAATAAAATTAATGTGCGATGAGGAATGAATTGTTTGTAATATTTCAATTTGTTCATTTCAAAGTTTGTATAATTCAAAAACAAAGATTTTAGTCACTGATTATTATTTTTGTCTTTGGTGAATATTAGTTGGCTTATATTGAGATGAATTTAATTATACGATGTGGACTTTGAGCATAACTGTTCAATAGCAAATTTGTATGTACAATTTTTAAATATAATGACAATAGTGTAACTGTGCAATATGAGTGATCATGAACCACAAAACATTTATGACAATTCATTCTTCATTCATGTCAATTCATATTTCATCTTTCTCTTCATCTTTCACTGATACATCAACTGGGACCTGACAATCAATAAAAACATAAATGCGATGTAGGATTCACTCCGAAAGAAAGACAAATAACGAAAATTTTATCCAATGACTAGAAAGATTTCATAAAGATTGAAATAAAATTATTGAATACGATGGTTGCCAATATGACTTTACCGGATAAAAATCAGCCCTGGTTGAATAAAAGTCAATTTCATTCTATTCTACATCGTAGTTGGCTGCGAAGTTTAAAATTCACAAAATGAGTTCAATTTGTGTTTGAAGAATTAATTTAATTGTGTGCGATCATCACAGTGCTACATCTTCAACGAAAATAAAAATAATGGTAGAATTACAATAACTAGTTGTAAATCATTGAAATTATTTTGCCACAAGGAATGTGATTATGGTCATACAGAATCCAAGCAAATGTGGGAGGAGTGTTGATGGTGATGGAGACGAAGATTCTGCCACTGCTTCTTCTTTCGAATTCCAATATTTCATTTCTAGTGGTGTGATAAGGGTGATTAAAGGTAGATTATCGTTATTCCTGTCAGCAATTTTCACGATGAAATTCTTCATTCCAGTGCCAATGTCGACTAGGATACTGAGAGTTGGAAATTGATAAGGATTTAGGTTCCTCATGCCCTGTAACATGCAATAATAGCAGATAATTTTATTGTAATCCAATGATTATCTAGGAAACAAAATAATTATGAATTATACATGAAAAATTGTTTCTTACTTGTTTGATTGGGCATCTCGTTCCATAAAGTCCTATGAGTTCAGGTATCATAAGTTGAGCCTGTGGACTTTCAGGTTCGGTGATAGCAGTATCAAGAATTTCACAAATGTCCATACTATTAACGAGTCCATGATCCAGATAAATTGTATTATTTGGTTCACTAAAACCAATCGAAACCTGATGAAACATAAGAAATTATCAAGTTTATTGAAACATAAACTGAACTAATACATCATTTTTACTGGCCCATTCTTTTCTATTGTAATCTTCGATTAATCAAGGATAGATTAAATTATTAAAAACTTGAGATTGAAGGAAATCGATTTACAATCCGACTGATAATTATTGAATTGTCTGTGAAAAATGTGAATTTAATGTTGTGGACTGATAAAGTGAGAAAGTTTCTTATTACTCCAAAGTTTGCACGATGCTCCTAATCGTTTTGTATTTATTCAAATTTGATCAATTAAAATATGTTGGATATTCGGCACGGAAAGTGGGAACATCATTGAGAGCAGATGTCCAAATTATTTCATTTGGGAAACATTCTGATGATTGAAGTTTCAAAGAAATGATTAGAGGTCAAAAAATGTTCGTTTCTAGAAGGTCAAGATGTTCTTACTCAATTTTCACGAGTATCCTAGTTAGATTCAAATATAATCGCAACTACACGAAGATAAACAAAAATGCGACATTTTCACAGCAAAACAAATAAATTCCGAGTGTAGTTTCTATAATTTTCCATTTTAATTATCCCAATAACGAATACACAATGTGGACTACGTGAATGTATTTATTTTTGAGATAACTCCTGTTAACACGAAAGTAACTGAATTACTAATTAAAAAATTCATGTAAATCAAATGGTAACACATCAATTCCGCACGATTTACGAGGAAAAAAAAAATTCCTTACAAATACTATTATTTACTAAATTTGTTTTATCTTACATCTAAACCAGTTGTATTATCAATATCTTGACCATAAAATATAAACGATGGCCAGTCGCCTGCACCACTGATCAATGAAACAAGTCCAAGCTCAGGACCCACCAATAATTCTTTTCTTTGAATGGAAAAATATTCTCTCTGTAACATAAAAGCGGCATATTATGGTAAAATCAAATTCCAAGATTATATTTAGTCATGAATAAATAAATGGATTTGTTAAAAAAAGTTAAGAATATTCACTTTGGCATCATCAGTAGCAGATGAACTCGAAATGATGAGAAACAAAAGGAAAAACATTTTTATTCAAATGCTGAACGGTTTGATGTCAACTGTATTTGAATTTTTGCACGAATGAGTCAAACGAGTAATGGTCGACTGACATTATCGACGTGTCCTTGAAGATACCTGGCAATTTAAAGTTTAATCTATCCACTTATTGATAGCACTCGTTAATTGTCGTTTACAAATCGCCAGTTTTTATTCTGTTTATTCAACAAAAAAATAAATGATAAAATAATGTACTCCACTGCGACATTTAAACTACTGACATGAAACTATAAAAACTTTGACCTAATATTCGAATTTTTTTATCCACAACAAAAAATCAAATAAAAACTTTCATGGTATTGTAATATGTTGATGATGTCTGCTTGATGATGAAATTGAAAATATTTCTGCGCAGATATTAAATAAAAACTAAAATATACTTTCTTTGCCTGCAATGTAAAATGATATGATGACATTTCACGAAGAAAATTATTGATTTGTCATAGATATTGAAACACAATCCAAGTGAATTTGTTATACAACCATAGAATTGGAGATCATTTAGGGTTTGTTGAAGGGGTGAACTCTGATTCGACCCCTTCAGAGAGCAGTAGCTTTCACTCTTCTACATGTGACGTACATATGGGAATATACTTTCGCTGAAAAGTTGTGTAGTGTCCCTTGACAAATATCTCCATTTGTAAAGGAGTTTCGTGTGAATGAGAATTCGTATCCTTTTTCTGATTCATTCACTGACGGAAAATGTCAATTACATCCTGACGAAGTTCTTATCAAAAAATATAAAAATTGCTGAACTGCTGTTTAATTATCATTTTAATTATCTTGGACAAGAAAAATATCCAAAAAAGTATCTCGATCCCCAGATACTTTTTGAAATTGTGATGAGACTAAACTTAATTTTCAATTCATGTGCAAATTGTGGCTTCATCAAAAATTCAAATATTCCTCTTATGAATTTGATTCTAAATGAAGGATTCATTGAATGCAGATGAATTCATCAGCTCAGTGATAACTGATGGCTTTTTGAAAATATCACGAATACACAAGTTGTCATCAACATATTTTTTCATTATTCCCAATAACAATTTTTTTCTCATTACTACACAATGCTTAAACGATTTTAAATTGGAATCAACTCAGCATGTTTCTCATCAGATAGAAAAAGACAATTTTGCATGTGTAGTTATCTCTATGTATCTCTCCGATTTATATTCTTCCAACGTATTCAATACGGGCCTATGATATTTATAAGCAATTTATAAATATTCTATCCACCAATTTAATTGATCTAATCAACCAACCAATCAACCAATCAATCAACCAATCTAAAACGAATAAACACATCAAATACGAATGAATCATTCATTTGAGCTTTGATTGTAATAAATAATCAGTAAATATTCATAAATTATTCCATCAAATAAATTTTTTCGATAAAAACCCCAAAATCTCATGAGAATACTCAAAGAAAAATCATTTCAACCCCTAGTATTTCCTCGTCATTAAATTCCAAGCATATTTATCCTCATTTAATGTAAATTTCTCATTCATTTCCAATTCCAAAAATGATTGCCTGACAATTTAACCAATCGAATGGAAAATTGTATCGGACAAAAAAAAACCGAAAGATTATTCCGATCTTTTCACAACATGACATCCATCTAAATTGTCACTACTGAAGAGTAATAGCAACAGCAACACCACCAGCAGCAACAGCATCACCATCCGTCTATCCAGTCAATTTGCATGGGAAATGGTCGAAGATCCCATACATCCCTCTGACCCAATAATACCACTGCGTCTGTCGCGTCTCGCGAGTCTCCGACAGAAATTCAATTACGCTAACGTGGAACAGAGCCAGCAATATTGCAGTTGGCTAGAACGCAGCTTGACACTTGTGCACAATATATATTATAAATTGTTGTGTGCAATGCGTATTCGTCAATTGAATCGATTTAAAGCGCAATATGCATCGGACATTACGTGTGCCAAATAAACTCACATGTGGATTCTCTGTACAATTATATCAAAGCTCCACTTATAAACTACTGGTTTGTGGCAGACAGAGGTGGCACAATTATATACTGTGGCAGATTGAAACAATACTCGAATTCACGAGACCCATTATGCCATATCCGCTTATATTCATCGGTGCGAGTTAAACCTCATCTTTCTCTCTCCCTCTCTCTTTTACCTCACCTTCTGGCTCACACTCTCGCAAATTCTCGTCCTCTTTCCGAATTATATCCCCGGGATTTTGGGCTAACCAGAAGGCAGGGAAAATCAATGAGAGACGTGAAGTGGACTGAATGAAAACCATAGAAAAATAAAAAAAAACAAAAGAAATGAGGAAAAATAAAATGTTGGGAATGAGCAGGCTTCAATTATCGTTGATAAAATATCCAATCATCCCCCTGAAAAATTGAGTATCTCGAATGCGAGTGCATCGCGTTTCGCTTCGACAAACAGTTTCGCTCGGTTTACTCGTGCAACTATTTTTTTTCCCCTATTTTTATTATTTTTTCTTTATCAACTTTTTCGTTTATTTTTTTCTATTATCATACTACTCTCTCCCACACTGTACCGCACCACCTATTTTTGTTTCTTTTTTTTTCCACCACACAATCTTCCTCTTCATCTCTCTTCATTTTTTGTTTTGAAAAAATCAAAAGACCTGGAGCATTGCCAGTCTACGGTTGTGTCTCGTCTCGCGTATTGTTCTCGTTGTCCTCACTCGCGTACATCTTTTGCCTCAAGCTTCCACTTTTTTTTTTCTCCCCTTGTATTCAAATTCTTTTTTCACTATTTATCCTAACCTTTCGCATGTACTCATACACATCTATTCATACATACACACATTACGAATAGGGGGGAAAAACAAGAAATAGAATAGAAAAGTAGCTAAAAAAATGATTATTCAGAGGGCTTTCACCCAAATTCTTTAGGTACAATGTCACGATGGGAAGTTTCTATGAATTCCGTGTATATTCTTTTTCTTCAAAATTTCTCTTTGCCATTGCATCACCTCGAGCTTTACTATAGTTCTTGTATAGTTAGTTAACATGTATTATGTATATATATATACAGTGTTTCGTAGAAATGCAGACTGGAGTTGAGTTTGGCCTGCGGTGTAAGCTCTAGAACAGCGTTGGTTGCATCTTGAAAGGATTTAATCGACTATCAGGGCAAGGTGCCATCACACTTATCGATTTTGCCGACGTAATCCTCATCGTCAGTAGTTTCCCTTAATTTACCCGCAGGCACAATTGGAACAACAAGAATATTAGGAATTGAATTGCTGTACATATGAATAATGATTTCTCCTTCAGAAAAAGTACATAAAGACACAATGAAGTATTGAAGCTGTATTATTAATGAAGTAATGATAGTAAAGGGGGTGACTTTGAGCGATTGAGACTGAAAATTCACCTGATCATACTTCAGTGAGAATTTCAAAAGCTAAACGACATACAGAGGCGACCCTCTTTGTGTTCGTGTCATCCCTTCATTGTTGAATGCAAATGTGCGTTCGTTAGTCTTCGTTTTTGAATTCGAGGGTTTGATGTATATACCCTTGAGAGACTGAATTGCGAATGAGTAGATGAACCCTCCTAATTTTCAAATTGACTTCTCATCGGTTCTCATAAATTATTCGCTGAAAAGTTTACCCTTTAGTAAAATTCGATCTTTTATATTCTTTTCATCTTGGAAGGGGACGTCAATGCGAAGGGTTGGAGACGGTTTATTTCTTCTGGACTTCTTGATGTCATACGTAGTCGAGATTGATGGTCGTTGGATAAGATGTGAGACGCAATTTTGGGGAGACTTTCGTTAATTTTTGATTGAGAGATTTGGAGAGTTTGGAAATTGTTGAATATTGAGAACAAGAATTTTCGATTTTATGGGGATTAGGTAGTTGATCTGATAGAGATAAGAAATTCTCTTCTGTTCTGGATAAGAATTACTAAAACAGTGCGAAACAACTTTACAAAATACTTATCTTCAATGTAGAAAGTTTTTAAAGAAAGACTGGGGAATATTTAAAGCAGTTTTTAGGGGCTACTGCATGAATTGTCTTACTAACACTACTTTTACTTTTACGATTTTACGATATTCAACATAAAGTTCGGCCATGTGTACTTGGGAGAGTTTATCTACATCGAAAGAATACGAACAGAATGGATTCAACTCTCTTTCTTTTTGATTCCATTGTAGCGTGCTATCTCTAGGAAGTGGTTGTGTGCAGTCTAGATTTCGACTAAGTTTTGATCTCATTCTTGGATGAAATATTGTTATAGTTCGAAAATGGATTTGGAATCAGCAAAATTCTTAATTTATCAAGGTATCGGACTTAAATAATGAAAGGAACGAATTGAAAAATTGAAGAAAGTGGAAAAAAGGTGCACGAAGTGTCTCAAATTAATGATCCATAACGTTTGACATAAAATACTGTTCTATAACTTCATCAAAATTTCCTGATTCCATCAATATTGTCTCATGACCTAAATGTAATGTCAGCGTTGGAACGAACGGAATAGATTAATTTCTGAAAGTTCATATTTGCAGATGATTGAAATATATTGATTCATGATTCTTTTCATTCTTGGCAACAGATCCACACGTTCCAAATGCTACAACAGAACATATAACAATTGAATTTTGAATAAAAGTTCGAATATAGTAAAGGAATTGTTGCTCGCTACCACCACCTGCGGTTGAAGTAGTCAAGGATTAGGAGCGTATGGTTGTATGCGATGGAGAATGATTAGAGCTGAAGGTTTATGTTTATTAACTTCACTGGTTCGATGATTAATCGTTGAATGTTTTGGTTTATACAATGAAGACTTCATTTTAACTTGTGAAATCGACGGATTTATTATGTTTGTATTAAATGAGATCAACCGATTATTTGGTTGCTTGATTAAAACAACTTTGATAAAAATCCTTCACAATAATTGTCAACCAAAAAGAAGAATCGGAATTTAATTTCATAAATATTTTACAATTAAATCTATAGATTGAATCATGCAAATAGACTGTATTTAAAATCGCACAGAATGAAAAACGATTCATGATCAGGAATATTATTTGTTCTCAAATAATAAATAAATTCCAGTTTCAAATAGAGCCATAAATATTTTTACTCCAGCACATTTAAATCAAAACTTTGTAATCAAAATATTTTATTCTATTCTATTACATTTTCATAAAGTTCCGAAATGTATTCATGTAAATTACACATTTTGATAACACATTTCGACCTGACCGCACACTTCACACACGTGCATATAAAATAACATGACTATATCATCATCCATGACGTTGTTGGCTAGTTTATCCAGTGATGCATACAAGGATGATATCACATGGAGTGACGCTCGTCTTCCTGGACTAGATGGAGACGATCACATAATTTCAGACTATCTCACTTCTCCATTCTCGACACTTTGTATACATGTTCTGTCTGTCCTGTCATGCTTGACATGAGCTATATATTCTTGCAACATACACTGTTGCTACATGAAATCGTTGTAATGGTGTGAATATGTAATACTGAATTACCAATTTACATCCATACGAAGCTTGAATTGACTGCTGATATTAGTGGAGATATCCTACTGTTTGATAAATGAAAAAATTTATGATTGGATGGCATTCATACAAGCGGAAGTATCAGATGAATAAATTCAAGAAAAGTTGAGTGATTGTAGTTATGTGCTGATCATACTGAGATGCAAAGTTCACTTGGTTGTTTGAGAAGATTAAGAGAAAGAAACACGAACTGAATATTTGAAATGAATGTCATGAATACTTTTATATGAAATCCTGTTGCTTGATACAGGGGTAGTTTCCTGCCGATCGATATCCAGTAATGATTGCAGTGACATTGAGTACTTGTCAATAGGCAATCTCGTTCAATTAGAAAAACTAGAGTTCAATTCCATTGAACCTAGTTAAAAGGGCTAAAAATTAAACTGTGGAGGATCTGAAAATTAGAATTGTTCAGAGCAAAAAAAAATTTCCACAATGAAAACAAATATTATCAGGTCAGGAACAAATGAAAGGAGACAAATATATCCAGTCTAAAAAATATTGCTACATAAATAATTCCAACTTACTTCATCAAATTATCATTTTCTACTCATTCATTCAGAAATCAACAAGCAAACATTAACTCTCCGTTCTTTCGTGTGAAACTCCAACTTCCTATCGTTAAGATTAACACCAACATGCTCCTCGAACCACCAACACTAAATAATTAACTACCCTACAAATATTTTTTCATTCTAGTTACCATGTGAAAAGGTACCACCATAAAAGGCGAAGGAAGGAACCCCGAAAGCATTGTACTTTGTCGAGTACTTTGTTCTCTGGCTCTCAACTCTATCTACCCACTTGGATGAAGATGTTGTTGGTACACAATATAACAACATAACTGTACACATCTACATATATCTAAAATTATAGAGTGAAAGAGAGGGTGGAAAACCAAGAGAATATGAAGTGTATGGCCAGGTCGTTGAGGGTTCATCTCTTCAACTACACCAACGCCAACATCCATAGACCTGTCTACGCGCATGGAATATTGTTCTCATATCCATCCTGTTATATATATATATATATCTATATACATGTTTGAATAATCCTTGAGTTTGGAGTCCTGCACGTGTGTGCATATGTACGTGGCAAATGGAGAGAAGAAAACACCAGTGGATGCGGTAGGACTGTGGACAGACAAATGCGAGTCAGTATAGGATGCTATCGAGGATTATTATATAGATAGGAGGAAGGAGAAGCACAGCGCATCGGCCTAACCCTCATCTGTACTCTCACGTCGACGAGGTTTCTCTTGCTTCATCGCTGTTTCTCTCTTCATCCTCTCAACTCGCTCATTCTCTTCGAGTCCTACCCTATTCTACTGTTTGAGCTGGAGTATACAGGGTCGTACACGTAGTTGGGTCGTTTGATAATTTCATTATAGAGCATAGGATTCTAATTTTTGGAATGTTTTTGAATTAGGAATTGTTGGATTATTGAGGGATCAATTTTGGATATTTATTCAAATTCATGGTCGATGTTTAGTGGTTGTTCGACATTGGAATTCGAGATTATTTTTTCTGGGTGCTTTGGTTGTATGAACAAGTGAAGAATCAGATAATTTGATATTATATTTGTTTCCGCAGTGTCAGAGGGATGAGATGATGATGCATTGGTATATATTGACAGCTTAGTATCTATTTTCATAGCAGCAATATTCCTGTATGTCTACTTTGATTGAACAGATAAGCGGATAGCTCAGATGGTCAAAGTACCCACATAGTGTCCAGTATATTTGCCAGTGTAATTACTGCTTGAGTCCAGGTCACAACAAATATTTATCTTCAGAACTCTATACAAATATCGAAATTTCTATTCTCATATAATGGTTTGGGATTATATGTCTCTAATTGTGCTCCATTTTCAATTGAATCTCTTGGATGATCTGAATTGATTCGTTATTGAATTCAAGAAAATTTAACTTTTGAGATGGTTCATGATCACCTGTTGATAATGACATTATTAATTTGGGAGTTTTCACTTCAAATCTTCCTTAAAGTTTTCGCGAAGGATGTAATTAGGCTATTGTTATATTGCGGTTATTTAGCAGGTTGTAATACGTTATAAACCACCAGTTTTAAAGGGAACTTACGTTACAGTTACACTTTGTTATTCCAGAATGTAACACGGTGTTATACAAAGTGAGACGCAAGTTATAAAATCAGTTAGAAAACTTTTTATAGATGAACTATTGTTAGTTACGATCATCTTTTTACTTTTCAAGATTTCACCGTTTCTTATTTACTTCGAATTCATGGGTTATTTCAAAATTGACCTTCGAAATCACCACTCATTAATCATCCACAGACAAGTTATGCTTGGCAAATTGACATGAAATTTTCTCGGAAAACGGAATAGAATTCAATAAGTTGTCAATTTTATATTTTCGTTATGGACTTCGATGAATGACGTTAAGTAAACTGAACTTGTATAGGAATAGTTAAAGACCAGAGTACAAAATAAAAATCCAATGACACATAAGCCAGAGTGACGGAGCCGTCTATCAACTTCGAACGAAGTTCATTGAATTGAGATTTTATAACTTTTACCAAACGCACTTTGGTCACAAGTCAAAATTGACTTCGTTCAACATTCATTGATTGGATATAACATAACGATTTTTACATCGAAAATAAAATCTGTGTGATATAACGTTTGAGAAAACAGTTAAGAAAACTCATCACCATCAAGCAAACATTGAGGAAAACCCTCTTCATTAAATGGAATCCGTGATGTCATAAAAATCTTCCTATCACTGCGGAACTTACTTGACTAGAATCACCCTGTACGAACTCGTACAATACCATTGTCATCCACATCGTGATGGTGTCAGCTCGCAAGCTTTTGTCTAACTTCAAACGGTACTTGAGCCCACAACAATTGTGAGATGCTTCGACTGGAAATATTTCATAAGTGCATTTACATTGTCACTCTCAATATCTCTGTCTATGCCGAGACATAATCACATGAAGAACCGGCATAATGTAAACTCAAACGATGACGATAAAGTGTAATAGTGGCTTACAAGTGTTATGAGTTGCAAGCCCATGAGATATGGTAACACGTCTTATATTAGCAGGCGGAATTTCGTTGATCTAATGTTCATCAGACGACGAATACTTGTCTTCGATAATTCATTTTGTATTTGCATTCACCTCAATGATGTCGTAATTGCTGTATTGTTCAATAGAAACTTTGAAGACGTGGATTATATAGTACACGAGTACTTCATACTGAACAATCATCGAATCAGTATGTCTATGTATTAACATCGTGAGGAAAATTATGGCGGATGTGTCGGCTCGTTATCTTGTGTCGGCAGAGACAAGGTAGAAGCTTATTATAATTACCTTCAATTTACTCTACTGTATCACATGTACAGTAATGTATTCATATACACGTGTATACGTATGTAAATCGTTTGAGATCGATATCTTGTTCAAGTGAAATGCTTTACATTGACTGGGGAATTCAATGGGGTGGGATGAATGTAGTTATTGATAGAGGAGTCTTCTTAATTGATGAATATGGTTATCAAAGGTGTTATTATCCCCTGATTCAGTTTATATCTTTCTATCAATAATTAATTACTTCAACTTAAATTGAGTTATCGATCAAATTAGAATTCACATCGCGAAAAATAGAGAAAAGTAGCCGGTACAAATATGCAGTTCATTTGCTTATTTTATTTTTATCAATATTTTTCATAGTATAATTTCTGTTTTGCATCCACTCAATCAAGTATTGGGAATAGCATTAATGCAATTGTTTTTCACCTGCTCGCAAACAAAGTTTCAATCTGGGACTTGTGAAGCTCCTAATGGATTATTTATTGGTGAAAGACAAAGTCAACGAGTAGCAATGTCAACATGCTCGTAAGAGAGTTCTGGTTCCACGAACTTCGATAACTTCTGTTGGTTCGTATACTAATCGTAACTTGTCGAACTTGTGAACGCAGCTACCTTCCAATAGTCAGCCGTAGTCTCTCGCGACACGACATCACTTCCACGTAATTATCGAATCAATTTGTCGTGAGTGTTGAATTAACGTTTTCACATTTGATCAGATGAGGAACTCACGCTCTTCTTACGTGGCACATATAAGAGAGATTTATTGTTGTGTAACTTTGGTGTCATTGAGATAAAAAAAAAGCAGTCTATAGTGATGGGCGAGTGTACTATCAAAGGTGATTCTTCAAATTTCACAGTGTGGAACGTCCTTTGATGTTCTTCATTACTTTGCTGTGTTTATATCTTACTTTTTTCAGTATTATATTATTGGAGCATGATAATTATTCATTTCAACGTGAATATCAAAAGGACAAGTTGGAAATGAGAGTAAAGTGACGTTTATTAGAACTTTTCTTTTTCTGGTTGACGTAATGAAGTTTGTTGTTGATTGGAGCAGAATTGTGGAATTAATTGAATTGAGAAACCTTTTGGAAGGAGAATTGATGCAACGCATATTTAGAATTTTTAGAATTAGTAAATAGTGATTAAAAATGAATATAATATTATATTATATAAAAATGAGAGAAATTTGAACACTCTCTGAAATATTCAACAGTTTCTCTTGCTGTAGAATAAAATTTGAGGAATTGGGCTTTTGATTTTCAGTGAAATTTATGGAAAATTACTAACCGAAAAGTGTTCTCTAATCTTAAATACATATTTAACATCAAACATTCAAGACCTAATTGTACAATTTAATAAACAGTTATTTGCATACTAATTTGATTCAAGAATGTTTCAAGCTTCAAGAAACTTTCGATTGACATTTAAATTAAAAGTACAATTTATTCTCATTTCGAGTGCCGAATCTGTCTTTGCTTAAAGATTATTTAAATCCCTTCTCAGACAACACTTGCTGGTAATATCTGTCACTGCATTTACAATACCCACCGTCTTTTCGATATAACGCGCAATTTGTTATTTTACAATCCATAATAGTTCGTACTGAAATCAATACAAGAACGTTCTACTTCAACTCCAAGTATTTTATGATAATAAAACAAAATGAATCACAAGTACAATCCTCTCCAACTGACCTTTTCCAAGCAACACTTATCCGCCCAATCGCGTCAACATAATTTTTCCATTCAACAACCTCTATGACTATCCATACAGTGTTGAAAAAAAAGCCAGTTGGAAAAAAATTCAGTCTAATAAAAAAAGATTTGTTAGGCGACCGTTCTTGAACAAGAAAGTCAGACCTTGATACAACATCTAACAAAACCAAAACATCACATTCATATCGTTCGTATTCACTAAATCCAAATCAAGAAACTGCCTTTTTTGGTGGCTCAAAGTGACTCTCCCTTAAGAATTATGACTGACTGATCTAATATCACTTGACCTGACTTTCGAAAAGGATAAATGAAGAAGAGACACCATAGCACACAAAATGCAAAAAAAAAAGGCGGATAAACCCAAGTATAGGTTTTTATTCGTTCGATATATTATCGTTGGTCTTTTTTTTTGAAACCTCTTGGTTTGACCCTAATCCACTTTCCAACCGTTGGAGCAGTAGCTGGTATACCTCACAGTCACTGCTTTGCTTTTCCCGTTTATACACATATAGTCCCAGCCATCGAAAAGCGCAAACGAAACGGGACGGATGTGGTGTACCTTGTGAAGAACAAAATCCGATCTACACGAGTAGTGGAATAGGAGAGTGAGAGGGAAAGTAGCGTCGTTGATCGTAAAAGCGAACACGTTACTCCCACGAGGCTTGAGCACGATATACTTTTTCTCTCTATCCTTCGGATACTGGAAAATAAAAAAAAAAAATAAACGAAGGTCTGAAAAAAATACGAAGTACTTTGTTTCACTATTTTTCGTTCTTGCAACACTCGTAACACCATAAGTCAACATTGAATAATCATGTAAATTCCATGTGACACTTGGATTTGAATTCTATGAATAATTATTCATTTTTATAACACTCATCAATATTAATATTAAATTATTCTATTTTCCTTAGCGAATTTAAATTCACTTTCTATTTCATGGTAGAAAATATGCGTCCGTTTTGTGGGAATAGGAAATTGGAAAAATTGCATTGACAATTCATTATCTGATTGATAATAAGAAGAGTCATGCAAATGAATTAGTTGGTGAACTGCTTGCGCGTTATAAGAACCTTGTTGTACAAAAATACAATGCCGTTAGTAACCCAATTTCGTTTTTAATTAAACAACGGGTTTAAAGATAATCAGAGTCCGTGAAATATGTGATTTTTTATAGCGAGTGAAAACAAATCTAGGAAATAATGGAAGAAGAGAATGTTGGTATTATATTGCACGTGTTTATTCCACTATTGTGGGAATATGTTGAGAGTATTTATTTTTTGTATGAATGATGAGAGGTTAATCAGTAACTCAAGTGCTAAATGCTCATGAGAAACCACAACAACAAAAAGTATGAAAACAGCTGTGATTTTCTTAGGCAATTTGCATTATCTACACATCTGTAAAAATTCATAGGTTATAAAAACAAAAAGATGATGACGATGTGTTCACGAGAATCGGTAAAAATGTTGGTGATAAAATTATCTCATTTCACTTGTGGGAGATTGCACGAAAATATTCCTCAGTCGAGAAGTTCGGGAAAATATTTATCCCTGATAGAACAACATTTTTTCTTCTATTTTTCATTTTATTGCATTCAATTTCATGGTGAAAAACTGGCAACCAATCATTCAATTCTTTTGCCAAATTTCTTCCTCCAAATTGTTTCATTCTTGTGTAAATATTTGTCAAACTGCATCACAAATGAATAATTGAAATTGTTTGTGTAACGTTTTGTCCCAATTACAATGATACGAATACACATTTACACATGTTGAAACATGTAAGCATCATAGCTCTAAAATTTAGTCTTTTTTTCTATTTCCACTACCCTGTTCAACCCCCTCACAATCCGTCGTCGTGGCTGTGTGCGCGGCAAACGAGGTCGAGAGGGTTTTTTTCCAAGCTGCGGCTTGACTCTCGGCGTGGCAAAGCTTCGGCACCTGTTGGCGGTAATTTTCGTTTTTAATTTCCCCATTCTTTGTGCATTCTACAGGCATGAAATAAAAAGTAAAAAATAATATATGAATTACCGCTGCAATATGGCACTTGGTATTGGTGTATGGTCAGAGTACAGCAGGAACAAGTTATAATGGAAGGCATTTTTATTTGTTGCTTTTTTTGTTTTTACACTGAACGATATAAATAAGCAGATATTTAGTAACACAAATCAACTCATGTTAAACTTCTTTAGTATTATTTTTGTTGACAGTTCTAATTGTCTTTAGGGAATTACTTTAGGGAATTGAAAGAAATGGTGTCCTATCAAGAAAACGAATTCGTATCGTCTTGAATTTATTCTCATGTTCACATTTGTTTTTTTTTATTTTTAGTTCTTATAAAAAATTATAACACATGAAACAATTCAAAATAAACTTGTCATACTTTGACTGTTTCACAACAAGGAATACTTGAATTGAAACCTTAAATACCTTCAAAACCAACTCGAGTCAATAATAATCTTTTCACAATTAATCTCATACTATCGAATAGTTTCGTACAAAACATCGGATCGATCACAAAGATTTATGTCCATCTGAAGTTTATCTAAAGTCTCCATAAAATTCCCAAACAAACTCATAAACGTTGTTATGAAAGTAAATATTGATTCAACCACTGTTCCCCTGGTCTTTACCATAAAAAATGTCAATGAATTATTCCAAACATTGACATGACAATAAAATTATTGACTTTAATAACATTTGGAGTTTTGTAAAGATGAACTGTACGAGAAATATCTACGTCGGTTGTGCCCCAAACTGCCTCGGTAACTTCTCTATATATCATAACGCTTTGTCTGACTCTCAATTCGCCCGAAAAGGGGGATGAATTCGATCACACGCGCACGCGTCGTTAGTCTACACATACAAACACGTTCATTCTCACTATCTCGTTTTTCACATTACTCTCCTTCTCTTTCTCACTATCGTTTTGTGTATATCTCGTCTTTATAGTACCACACGTTTCTAGCGTATAGTAACTCTCGTTGGATATATCTCTACTGTTGAGAGCGCGCGCGACGCTTTCAGTACGTCCTGCGCCGTCGTACGTTGTGCCACGCCGTCGGTTAGCGTGTTGTAGATTTTTAGTTTGCGTTCGAGCTTGCTAAGAGTCGCGCGTGCCAGCCCCGCGCGGTGGTGGAAACGAGAGAGCGTGCTGACGAAAAGAAAGACTCTATTTAATTATTTATTTATTTATTTCGTTCATTTTATTCCTTTGATGAAACTGTTGATTATACAATTTATCATTGTTTTGATAATAATTAAAAAACAAGTATAATGCAAGTCAAGTTGTTTTACGCGCGACTCGGAAGCAAGGAATTTACTGATAAGGAACTTTAACAGGTTCATACACTTGTTTACTATTATTGTAATTCAATTTATTAATGCATGTTAATATAATTTAATTAATTCCTAAGTGTACGAATTGTTTGAATAGAAAAATTATAATATTCAACAAATCCCATATTATTTATTGTGTCATTCTGTGGATTTTTTTCTATTTTTATTTGTTTTATTATGAGTGTGAATGTGGCAGACTTTTGGCAATTTTTAAAATTTGGAAACGAATAAATAAATTGTAGATAGAAGAAAAATGAAAAAATGTTCGTGTAGAAAATTTTGAAAATCGGTATGAGCATTTTTTTTGAAATTCCATTATCTCAATTATTTAAATTTTCATTCATAATTCAAAAATGGTTTCGTCTGCTAAATTTACCCTCATGTTCTATTGCATGAGTATTGGTGATGAACATATTAATAGAAATAGTGAGATTGTTATTGAAATAATTCAAAGAGTAAACAAAAATGGTTTTCATCGCTTGTAACTGAAGTTGGTGGGGTTGAAAAGTAAACAGTTGAACATGTTGAATTTTTGTTTACATTTTTCAGTGGTAAGTTTTTGATGAATAAAAGAAAGAATGTTATAGGATAATTCGAAATTTCAATTATGAGAATGTTATTTCTCGTTCATTTGTTTGTTTTTTTCCTACTTTTTTCTGTCTAATGGGAGACACAGTAACGAGATTTATCCTGAGGGTGAACGAAGAAGGATTATGGTCGTGGGACGTTTTTTTTTGTATAACTTCTCGCCCATCTCCCTCTGTTTCTTCTGTTCTATTCTAGCTTGCTCTTTGTTGCTCTCTCTCTCGTGCTTATTCACTTTCTCATTCTGTACTAAACTTGCTCGTATATCAAACTGTCGCGCAAACTGCCGCAGGTGCATATGATTCCTCTGGCGTGTGCGCGTTTCTTATACTCATCTGTTTTGTTCTTTTTCTTCTTCACGACATGCTCGGACCTCTTTTTTTTGCCTGTTCGTTTTATTACATTTTCTTTTCTACATTTTTTTTCCTGTTTTCGTTCCTGTGTTCTCGTTTGTTTCTCCACTTTTCTGGCCATGTTTATCTGTTGATTTTTTTCCTTTTTTTCGTTTCATTTCAACTTTTTCTTCATACTACTTTTAAAGTGTCTGCACGACATACTTCTGAACGCGGCATCCATCGTGCATAACTTTTTCCTGCGAACATGAAATGTGGATGAGAGCGTGCATGAGATGAATTGAGATAGAATGAGATGGATATATTAATGTATATATATTTAGAGAGTTTGTGTGTATGCGGCGCGCGTATTATTTGAAAGCTCGTCGCTTTCGATATCCTTACGCTATCGCATTCTCGGTAGTTTTGAGCGTCACATTTAACTTTTGCCCACAAGAAAAGTGCTCTCAAAGTTTTCGTACAGAGAGATTCGTGTCCTCTGTGGGCTCTGCTCTTTTCCCCTCAAATTCATCCGTTTTCCACGTTTTGTTTTTCTTGCTTTTATTACATTCACATACTTTCATTCACTCGTTTTTTTTCTCTCAACTCATTTTATCGAAATTACTTTCTGGTGTTTTTTTTTCGGTGGCCCGCGGTGAATTCTCCGTGCAACTGTGGATAGGGAAAAAAATTTGCATGAGATGCGAGGCGACAGTGACTATAGAAGAATAGGGTGAAGGAGAGAGAGAATGGGTGAGAATTGTAGCAAAAGTCCGTTGGAGCAATTTTATTCCACTCCGTCAGAGAATATCGAATTTCTTTTAATTTTGTCGCTAAAAGAAAAATTTTTTACGTAGGTGAAATGAAAGGAGGATTTTTGTTGTCTTTTTTCTGTAGATATTAATAGGTATTTTTTTTTTGCTTTCTCTGTAGCTTCTATAATATCAAAACTTTTGAGAATGAAAAGTTTGTTGTTGTTGACAATTGTTTCCGATTTTTGTGGATTGCAAAATTTATTTCATAGATGTTAATTCAATTAATAAACAATCGAAATTCCTCAGAGTGATAACTTTATCGGGGCTTTTATATCGTTATTCTTTTAAGAAATTCCGCCAATGTATTCTACATTTCTATTTCTTGGAAGTTCAACCCTCCTGTGATCATAAAGTTTCAAGAATTGGCACTGAGTATTCACAGTGCTAAAATGATTTTTTTCTGGTACCAATTTTATATAAAATCGAATTTTATATGGTAAATTTACATTCACTCCTACTATTTCATTCCGATTTTTTCGACGTATTTTAGCAGACGAGATGAATGTCGAATTTTTAATAACAAATAAGTAAATCATTCACTCAAAGTTGTAGAATGATGACATAAGCCTAAATGAATTTTAGCACAAATATTCTTCATAACAGGACCACGTTGATTGAAAGTTCAATTCTCAATTAAATAATAAAAAATAGATGAGAAATGAAAAAAAAACCAGTTGGGAACCACATCAAACCTGTATAGAACTGCGTTTCAATCAACGAATTCAACTAACATGAAAGTTATTCATATTCAATCATTTTAAACCTATCAAACTTCCTGAAAATCGTTGCCAAGTAAAAGAAGAGTTTTCAATTGAGAAAAATTCTCCTCTTCTTTCCTATAGAAGTTGATGAGTTTTCACTTTTATTGGAGTTGTAGGTGATAGCTAATTTACCGCAATTAGCTATCAATAGGACTTCATCAACTGTTGGTGAGATATCAAAATTGCTTGAAACTTATAGAAAATGAATAATCTGCAGACGGAATCTGATAAACCCGCAATCTCTTAATTATCGCATGAGTGGTCTACCTCTTGAGAGCCAACGTGTACTAGACAGTTATCATGAATCAAAACCTCTTCAGGTCATCTCACAGCATTGAATGACTATATTGTAGGATTAATGAAGGGTCAGGCGTGATAGCTGAGTTGATCCGCTGGGAAATTAAGTTTGAATAATTAGAAACAGATTAATAAGTGATTAATAATCAGTTGGAATGAGTACAAGTTTCATATTGAATTGGAAAAGGATTCATATTACAACTCTTTTGCCCATAGTTACTTTTCACGATTCATCTACATCAAAAACTAATTACTCTACTGTTTCATTCTTCATTTTATTTATTACGCAGTAATAAACCTGAAAATCCTTCAACAAATCTAAATAAAATCTGAATGAAAAAAAAAACATCATTTAGTAATAATTTAAGATTTTGCATCTCAACAACGAAAGTTTGCCCATTCTTTCCTACGTTTGAGTGCACAAATCACTAACTAGTAAAGCAGTATAAAATAGAAAATATTTCTAACTCTATCTGGACTCCAACTAGAAATATTTATTTGTTTTATAATTTTTTTAGTCATAACAGGTATAAAAGGAATCTTTTTATCGTGAAGTCGTCCTTAATGAACAAGTTTATTTACATTCAAAGCGAAATAAAAGAATAAATTAAATAGTTTTAATTTTTTTATCAAGGTATTATAATACAATTTAGTGTTCCATTGACTGATGAAAATTAAATGATGTAATAGAATAGGAAATATGATAGCATTTTACTGTGCCATCAATATGATCAATCTAGCATGTAATAACCAGATACATTTGGAGTGCCGCTTTGAATTTCTAATTATTTACTTATTACCCCTCTTTTATCTTCATTTTTTTTTTATCCTCGCTTACTCAAATCCTCTGTCAGTGTCTCATTATATTGACTAGCCTTTATCTACAGCACTCGCGCTCTGTGCATACCAGCCGGTGCGATGCAAGTTCATCAAGAGTTTTATGAACTAGTGCAACGGTGGCACCGGTGAAAATTCAAGAGAAAATAAAAAAGAGCCCGCGCTCCTGTTTGATGCTTATACTGAGTGAACGTAGTGAGTTTACTCTTTATGTAATTTGAGTAGAACAAACTTCGTTCGCCCTTTACGAAACACGAGAGACCGTCAATAGGTGTCAAGATGAAAATACACAAGGGGACAAAGTTGATATCATAAAATGAATGAGGGATAAATGACAAATTTCATTAAGTAGTGAAATAATTATTCATACTATCATCAATTTAATCAGTTGTTTGATCTACTCTGACTTTATTGGACTATAAAATGAAAATATCAAAAAAGACAAAGTTTTAATTGCCAATTTTATCAATTAACAAGTTTTTTCCTGTTCTATTTCGGTGCGACTTTGTTTTTTTGTCTCAATGTTGAGAACTGTTAGTAAACTTGATATATGTCGGTCTCACGAGAGCCGTGATATAAAACACGTTTACAGTTGTTGTCGTTGTGTAAGCACAAACAAAAAAAAGTAAAGTAAAAAAAAAATGTAGTCCTAGAACTTATTCAATCAGAACAATCAAACTAGTTTGGTGGCAAACAAAAGCGTCGACTGGGACCAATTGAATGTCAACTTGAATCGTTCGTGTGTGCGTGTGTTTATGTCAACGTCCACCCTCGCTGGAGCTCAGCATAAGGGTGTGCGATAGTTGTATATAAATGTTCAGGGAAGAAGTATGAAGGGAGAAATGACGATGGAGGTAACGTCGAAATCCAGGAGACCCAGTGTTGTAGTGAACGGGTGAAGGGGGGGACAATGAGCGAGACAAGGAACGTAGAGAGCTCGTTGGCAAATCGCTTTGTTTACGTTCCCATTTGGATCACATTCGCATGTGCCCTGAATTTCTATTCTCAAAATACGCAATTATATATATTACGACCAGAGTTATTCAGAAAATGATAACTTGCGAATTTAATTGTCTATTAAAGTTCATGCAGATTTGTACTGTGAAATTTCGTGTGGTTTTATCCAACTATTGGAATTATTGTTGATAGAAAATAGTTTAGCTGTACGTTGTACTAAATTAGTTGCAATCGGTTTATAATCAACTATTCCCAGCTTCACTAAAAAATATTGTGCGATTACCGATATTGTTTAATTTTCGTTAGTTTAGAAAGTCCTAACATTCCAAATAGATAGTTGTGTTAACTATCTGCATAACTATCGCCATCATGCGCCAACATTAATGTGGTCTTTTAGCACTTACATTGTTTCATAGTGAGGGAGGGAGTTGTTGTCATGGTCATCTGGAACGTTAGTGATAGTAAGTAGTTGAAATATCTATACGCATTATCAAATCAGTGGTAGCATCAAGTCATTATATCGATTATATTTCAAGTTAGTGATGAGTATTTTACTGTGCTAAACTAATAATCAAAAAGAAGTGTAAAAATTAGCTTCAATAGTAATTAATTCATTGAACTGATTCCTCTCTCAATGAATAATTTTGACAGCTATTACAGTTGTCTGCTTGGCTGTAATAGTTAATGGTGATGATTGGCTTTTTTTGAATAATGCAAAAGACTGAATAGCTTGAAAATTGATCAATAACAATACAGATATAATTGGAGAAATAAATCTATCGATATTTTTTGCTAATTATAATTATCTAACTTTGGAGGAATAGTTTCTGTTTACTCCAAATTAAGTAATAGCTTCAGAGTTTTGTTACTAAAGCCCCGCGTGTTTTGCTGATATTTCGAACTAGCAAGTGTAGAGTTTTATGACTTGTGGTGCTGTTAAAGTAGACACACTACTGGAACAAGCGTGTTACAAAGTGTGCTATTTTCTATCTTGAAACATCGCAGTTATTTTTAACACACTTCGAACTGTGTTAATCTCTTCTTGATAATCTTAACTATGTCGTGCTTTTTTATGCAGTTTAACTTGTATTACAGTTTATGGGGAATTCGTGAGTTATAAAAAGAGAAGAACTATTGGGTAGGGAATATTGACATTTTGAAGAAAACTCATTTCTCCGGCCGTCAACGTAGGCTTTAAGAAAGAACTAAATGTAAAGTATTTATTTCATCTATATTATCATGAGGTTCTTCAATATTAGAATACTGTAGTTTTAAAAATAAGGGTAGCAACTCTTTCTTTATTCTCTTAAAAAAAAACTACCCTTGTGACGATATCTAATACGTTCGGCAAATTTTACAAGAAAGAAATTATTGGTATAAGACTGGCAATTAGTTTACTTCACATCCAGAATTTAATACAAATTGACAGAATTTTTTAATTATAATTCAATCCGTAGAGCTTGTTCAGATTAATTAGTCACCTGTATTTTACATGGAAAATTTCAATAGAAAATTGCAGTTTGAAGACATTGAAGTAACTGAAGATGAACATGAATTGGTATGAATGAAGTGAAACTAATTAAAGAAAAAAGATTGAATAGAACGCAACGAAATTAATATTAATGCAGAATTTCCGTGGCCTCATTACAATTTATATATTTCTCTGTATTTACATGTACATATATACATATAAATGAATATATTTTCATGTGATATAAAGCCGTGGGTATATATGTGTGGATATTTTTTTATTCCATTGCAAGTACGTCGTTTCTGGAAAGCTATACAAATACAGGTGTTCATTGAGATTTTCTTTTTTTTTTTTTCATGTCCACATATTAAAATTCTCATTTTCCTTTATCCATTCTACACTATATTTCCTCTGCATCACTACATTTTCTGTGAAAAACTTTAGGACTGTACGACTGCATGCCGTTTATTTCTATGTTGGAATTTATTCCCGGGTGTACACTCGCGTACATTTGTCACATGGCTATATAACTCGTCCAACACATATGAACTCACGATGAATTCCATATATTTTTTCTTCACCCCATACGCAGAATTATGAAAAAAGGGGGGAACAAAAAAAATATATAGAAAAGAAAAAATAGAATGAAATAAAAAATGTATGAAATAATGAGAGTAATGAAAATATTCGCCATTTTTCTAGCACTGCGGTCACAAAGAAATAATAATTAATCTCGTCTATATCATGCGAGCTGTGGAATATCTAGAAATTACAACAAAGAACACTCATTCCTTCGTTATTTTATGAACGAACGAGGAAGAGGGAGAGAGTGAGAGAGAAAAAAAATGCATAAATAATATAAATGAATAAAATTGTATTGAATTCGCAATAAGAATACATATGGTAGAGCTTTCAATGTAGTTTCCATTCTATGCTCCATGTGCACTGAATAACACGGATGTGTGTTCCAACCAGTGGCTAGGCATGTTGTAGAGGGAGGAAGAGGGTTGGTAGCAAGTGCCACCGATACGAGTGCCCCTTCCTTGCATAGGATATATATATATATATATATATATGTGTGCACACATTTTCCTCGTCGTCGCCATTTTTACGAGCGATAAAAGTCGACCTTCTGCACCCTTGACATCCGTGATGACCCGAAAGGATTTTTTTCTTGCCATTTTGTTATACACGTACGCTGTGCGAAACATCAACAGGATTTGTGGCGATTTTATCTGTAAACACATCAAGTTAGTGAGTACAGAATGAAATAATGTTAGATTGAGTTGGATTTTTAAGAAACTGGTGATATTAATTTCTATTACGTCTCATATTTCATTTTATTTTTATGAAAGTGGCATTTAAGGGGAAATTCTGTTTTGATGGAATGATCTGAATGAGTTGGCGTTAATTTTTTTTTGTTTAGTCATTTTTAAAGTTTGCATGTTGACTAAAAAGTTAAATATTTGCATGATAAACTTCAGCAATAATATAAACATTTTCATTTATTCAGAATTGTATTAAGAAAAAATTCAGTTTTCGATAAATCATGAACTCTTGAGGAATGTAGACTGATCAGTTTGATATTTATTATTCATTGTAAAGAAAAAAAAGGAAATCATCTCAGAACTTGTTCTTATAATTTTCATCGCACAGTTTTGAATGTTGATTCAATTCTATTCAATTTATAAAAAGAGAAAAGAATCTGCGCGATAATAATTGAGAAGTTTGCGACACATTTTCAATTATTCACATTGGTTGAGGTGTAAATGACGCAGCGTTGAAACTAAATCAAACTATCAATTCCCAAAACTTCCAAACACCCTATACTGGAAAAGCACGCGCTTGCGTGAGCCATTAACCTAGTTTTCTTCGATAATTGATGTATCGTGTTTGTGATTAACATGACGGAGACACAATGCAAAATCGCGTATGTTAATGTCGAATGAATGTATAATATGCAGAGCCATTGATCAACGACACAATATCCCATTGCTGCGTGTTGATCGTTGGTAAACTCTATGGTCAATGGAGAACGAATTTCTAAATGCAAATTTTTATATTCATATAAATTCTTCGCATTTATATCCAAATGTTGACATTGATGATTTATATTATTCCGTGTCATTGGAGAATTCGAATCCTTGATTTTTATTTTTCAATAGTCAAATGTTCAGCCACAATATCAGAATTGTAATTGTGATATAAATTTAGTAGTACTTTGAATATTCGATATTACAGTATATTTAATATGAATAAATATTCATCTGTTTGTATTTAAATGAGGAACTTATTTGTCTTGAACATGTTTTATTGATACGAATAAACTTTTGTGTAAGTGAGTTGGTGAGGTTGATGTAGCTGTGATGTAAATTCAGTATTTCTGTGAGATTGAATATTCAGCACATCATATTTTACAGAAATTCGATGCAAATAGACTATTGTTATCTATTAACAATTTAGAAAACTGACATCGCAATATTCTTCCACTGTAGATGTTGATTCAGTATTAATAAATCTTCAAATGTTCGTTGTCTTTATAATTATGAATTCAGAGTAGTAGTAATTTCTGACAATGTTACATGTCAAGGACGTGTGAAATAATTCATATAGTAATCAGATTTTTGATTTATTTTAAAATGGTGAATTTTTGGTGATAGTCTCGAGAAGAAGTCAATGGAATTCATTGTCAATTATTCACGTCAGGAACAGAATAATTTTGTGAAATTGGTTTCTCCAATATTTTCACAAGTTAATTTTATCATTTTCCTTTTGAGAAAGAAGTATTTTTACTCTCAAATGACAAAACAATTCTAGATTATTTCAAGGCATTCGCTGTTTCATGTTATTTAGTTATTTTGCTGAATTTTCTAACTTTTTTGATCGGGTTTGTTCAATTTATCTACAAAAATATGCGATAGTTCAACTTGCAACCTTGGTTCGAATTGAAAATGTTTCTCTTCTTGATGAAAGTTCAAGTTCAAACTAGTTTTACGAAATAAATTTCTTCATTATTTCGAAGGTCTGGATAGTTTCTACATCAAAAGACTTTTCTAACAGCATTTTTTCTCAGTAGGAATTGATAGTTAGGTGGTAGCAATCAATGATGGGGTGATTGTAAATTTTTTCTCATTACCTGAACTCTGAAAATCATAGAATTTTCATTCTAAGCAACAATTCATCATAAAATCCATTAATGATAGTGATGATTATCAAAAATGAACCAACTATTCCTTCTTTAAAACATGTTAATATTATTAAAAAAAAACTGACAATGATTCCCCAGCAGCATAAGAAATCGCGGGAGATTACAATACCCAAATAAATTATTTCCAGATTGGAAAAAAATTTAGTGTTTACAATTAAAAGTTTCCCATTTACAATGTTATTCTTTTTACAAAACAAAATTACACATTATTGTTTGATATTTTTGTGGCGAGAATTTAAGCACAGCAACAGAGGAAAATGTGACAATTAGAATAGCAAAGAGAACTAAAAGGGCAATCTTTCACTGCCTCGCGTTCCGCTCAATATTTCACGTCGCGGCTCGCTTAATCGGCCAAATCGCCCTGATAATTAAAGCCCTGATGGTTAATGAGCGAGGAAATTCACCATGGCTTGCACAAAGATAAACGTACAAAAAAATAAATACACAAGTAATGAAACAGAAAAAGATAAAACAGAAATAAACATTTCCAAATAATTCTCACATTTCGAGGGAAAACATTTTATTTCTTCCTGTCATATTGAACATTTCTCAACTCTTTTCACCCCATATATTTTTACACTTATTAAATTATTATCATTATGACTATTTTAATTACATCCTTCGTACTTTTCTGATGCTTTTCTAAATATTTTCCTTTTTCTGTGACTATCCGAGGGTATGAGTTGGAGATGATTAATATCACGTCTCCCGTCTGGCATAATGAGATCTCGGTATGCACTCTACAATTTCCTGGAATTCATGGCGCGAGTTTGCGAATAGTTTGTTTATTTAATGATTTTCATAGCCGTGGTGTGGAAGAGAACCGCTGTAGGCGGCGGGTGCCGCAGGTACTACATACATAGTGCGAAGGTTGGATCGCTACGGATATAATTTAAAATTGAAATTCCACAGTGTATAATGAGAATAATATTTGTTGTCAAGTATAACAAGTGAAAGAAACGAGAGGAAAAAGTTGGTTATACACTTTCCTTATACTTGCTATCAACTTTGAAGATCGTTACAATGTTAACAAACGGATATAATTATATTTTCGAATCAAACGAGAAGTCCGACATGGCTAAAAAGTGGGTGAAGGAGAACAAGTTTATGGAGAACCATATAATTTATATTCTTCTTTTGCTTTGCTCTTGAAAGTTTGTTGAATGTTTACTTATCCTTATCAATTCTCGCAATTCTTGGTCCTCAAAATTAATTTGGTACTCATATAAATGAATAAATTTAGCCGAGTGGGAAATCATGGCAATCTTGATGAGATGATTTTAGGAACGGCTGTTTTATTGTCATCAACCCTTAATTTGGTCAGAAGGATCAACAGTTTTTATGGAATGAAAAGTATGTCTCCATCTCTTGTAGTTTTTTCTTCAGAATTGATAATGATCCCTGCCGATGTTGATGAATCTCAAGAGATTGGATACGGATTGATATTCTTTTCAATGAATTCATTGGACTTTCAGATATAACATTGTACTCGAAATTCTTTATATCAAATCAGTCATCCAATTATTTTTTGATGATTCTTGTTTGCAAGATGGATACTAAAATTCTATTTTTTCACATTGCTGATTATCAAATTGATATCATCATTTTCTTTTTCATATTTTCTTCTTTTGTTAACCAACAATATGAACGGGAGATTATTAAATATTGAAATGAACTTCGACACCAGCTGGGAACAAAGTCGGAAAACTTTTGCAAATAATGCGTTTAAAGTTCAGCGGAAGTGTGAGCCACCAATGATTCCAAGTCCGTGACATTATTAAAGCCTGTAATTTTATGAACTTCATGAAGTCACTTTAGGGATAGATATTTAATAGCATATAGATTGAAAAAAATGTGAAAGAGGAAACTTAATTGTCGATCTTACGAACTAAAATAATTCCCTTCAGTGAAGTAATTGAACTTGAAAGCTTCTGAAAATTATAAGCCTTGGATTCAGCTGCCGAATTTTTGATGGAAATGAAATTTATTTTCCACTTTTCCTATCATCTCAATCCCCAAATAGTCTGTCGTATTCGTTGCCCCTTCTAATTTTATTTTATTTACTGCAATGAAAGAAAAAAAACAATGAATATGTAACAGCACCGTTCGATCCTGCTTAAATTAAACCTTTCGATCTTTATGTTCTAACCAACGAATCATCCGACAGTTCCACACTATTTCCACTTAATTTCGCATATTCGGACAGTCAAAATTCCATAACCCTCTTGTCTCTACGCGCATAATAAAAGGGCGCATATTCATTTATACGACCTTTTGCTTTTAGTCTTTCGCTATCCATAACCATTTTACTCACCCGTCAATGATAACATTCAGGCAAATGTAATAATGTAAGCGAAATAAATCACACCAATCACATAAAAGTAACGACTATAAAAACCTCACTATCACCGACAATCGGTAATATATAGACAATTGAATGATTAAAAAGTTCATCCCGTGTCAAGAGAAAGATAAATGTTGAACTTTTTCATATCAGGTGACGCGCGAGGTAATCGATTTTCAACGTCATTTCCCTCTTTTCGCGTGTCTTCTCGTTACCACAGCGGATAAGTAAGGTGAATAGAAAGATAAGACACGAGAAAAAGACTGAGCCTGAGGCGAAGGAAGAAAGTATGGGATGAGAGAAATAAAAAAAAAGAAGCAGGTGATGGTGAAGAAGAAAACGACGAGCAATGCAGCGGTGTGACCCATTTTTCGTCGTGACAAGAAGCCAAGAGGACCAGGCTCTTGGTTTATGGAGCTTTATCACCCTACTTCCTTCCTACACTCTTCACATCAGCCCTTCAGTTCCTATATAACCCTCTCATGCACACCTATACTCAACTACCATTCGCTGTGAAGATCCTGCTTGCTCTTCTACGTGCGCAAAAAAGACGCAGGGGATTACCCGAATGAATTTCGAAGCGAGTGACTCTCGCTTATATATATCTTGGTAGTGTAGGATCCACCAGTATCGCGAAGAAAACGGGAAAAAGGCGGAGTCATCGCTTCATTTATTTTTTCTTCTTTGTTCATCTTCACATTCTCTTGCAGCTTTTTCTCTTATTTTTTCTTTGTATATTATCATATATACCTTATTCATTTTGCCTGCAGTCTTCTGCATTTTCCTCCTTCCTTCTTCGTTTTCTACATTTTCTGACATTCTTCTATTACTCCCTTTGGAAATTGTCAAGTCATCCGAGTGTAGAGAGGAATTTAACTTTGATTAAATTTAACTCCAGGAGATAAATTAATGTTGAATGGAATGTTTTGATGTCACAGAAGTCATTGTTGTCATTGGTGAAATTAAAATTCAATGTTGATTTGTGTGAAAAGGAAAATATGCGTTGACTAGCGTTCGTTTGATAAAAAGATTCTTGGATTCAGTTAATTGTCGGAGTGTATTTCATGAATTTTGTGTTTGTTGGTTATTTTCTTCATTATGTTATGAAGAAAATTGCACTTTTTACATTTGTAAATTAATGTTGGACTTTGATTGTGAATTATCTCGTGATCGTGATAGTTTCTTTTATTTCAACATCGTCACATTCCTCCGACTGCATTGAATTTAATAGAAACAGTCACGTCGTATTGGTTTTCTCAATGTAATTTGATAGAATGTTTCATAATAGTGTTAGAAGGAAAATTCAATCTCGTGATTCAAATCAACAAATTTTAACTTTGTTGTTCCGGAAATTTACACATGTCGAAGCGTGTTTAATGTGACTTCATGATTTACACATACGGAGTGTTTGAAGACAAAGTTCTCAAGTTGCAGTACAGAAGCAGCTGCAAGAAAACGTTGAACTTCATTCGGACTCATTACCAGTCTGACCGTCTCTTTTTGATTTAAATCCCTACTTCCGTTATTCACCAAAACGTTATTATGAAAAAAAAAAATTTCTTACGGATAAATGTAAATTTTCCCTCACCAATAAGCAACACTACTTCAGTTCGTTCGATTTAGAATGAGGTATTGGCTAAAAAATTCAATCTATTTCCTATCTATTATGCTAATTTATTGAACTTTTATCCTTTTTCATTATCAAGACAATTAATTAATACTGACTTCGATATTTGCCAATAAATATGCACAGTATATACAGATTTTCTCGTTTACTTAGCCGTAGATTGCTTTCCGAAATTTTAATACTGTGTGCCCTTGGGCGTTCACTTCCGCTCCCAGCCGATCGCATAATTTATAGGTATATATACGCCAGAGATTGTATGGAGGAAAAAATATGAGCTGAAGTAAAAGAAAGATCAAGGGGACAGGGAAAAAAAAAGAGGCAGATCCCAAGACTATATAAAGATCGAACATTTCCATAATTACGTCGAACCGATGGAAAATGACGCGCGCGGGCGTGTTTTATTTCCTTTTTCTCATGAATTGCAGATTCTCCGGTTAGATATAGAATCGAACTGAGAGTATATGCATAACGAAAACGACGCACAAGAGAATGCAATAACCGGAATGAGAGAATTCGTGGTAGGAGATCCCAATGGCACGCTATTATTATTGTCAATGCAAGACTCGAATTTCATGGATAGTTGCACAACTAAATGAAAGCT